>APFE030586965.1:26123-64729 GCA_000404065.3 Pinus taeda
CCCCAGGAAGTTGATGTACCAACTTACCCCCAAACGGGGCCCACAGTTTGGCGTTTCATCTCCTAGGGTTAGGTTTTGGAATGTGAAGGGTTTTTCATTGTTTCTCAACAATAAATAGGCCTTCGAGCCTCATTGTAACACAGTTCAGAGGCATGTAGCCATCACATCTCTTCTCAGAGATAAGCTACCATCGCCCTAGCTAGTTTATTTCCATTTCTGATTGTAAGCATGTTTCAGTGTTTTCCATTAATGAAATGAAGTATTATTTCCACTGCATCTTTGTGTATATGGTTATCTCTGTATTTTGTTGCATTCCTGTTTAAATCCGGATCAATATGAGTCTGCCCGATATCAATATATATATATAATTTTTGCACTTTTACAAAGTATAGGCTAAGTCCTTGGGAAACCCCAAATTTACACTTAGCCAAATTTCCAACTTCGGCAAACTCGGTTGCCCAGCTCGTTGGCACCTCTGTACAGTCGCCGCACGACTCACCAACCCGTCGTTCGTCTTGTCGCATGTCTTCACCCAATTCGCTCTTAGTTTGGTCCACAGACGCCCAAACCGTGTACACCTTCCCACACGCTGTCCCACTTGCCAACCATTGGCAAATGCCCAAATCGTGTGAAACAGCACGTAGTACTGCCTGCCCAACTCTATGACCTGCGGTTCCAACCTTCGTTTCCACCATTCAACGGACGCCCTTCTTGGGCCGCCCGTCATGCACGCTTGCACGGACGCCCTCACCCGGCCGCCCGTCGTGCATGCCTACCCGGACGCCCTCACTAGTCACCCGCATGCCTGCCTGGGTCACCCATCGTGCAATCCTGCACGGACGCCCTCACCCGGGTCGCCCGTCGTGCAGCTCTGCACAGGCGCCCTCCCGGGTCACCCGTTGTGCAGCTCTGCACGGCGACTTCGCCCAACTCGCACTTCTACTCTGCCTTCGCCTTGCGTCCAAGTGTTTGTTGAGAGATGATGATCGAATGATCGATGTCCAAATGACTCCCATGCTTTGTTAGTTTATACCAATCGTAGGGCGAGGTCATGGCTTGCCCAGCCGACCTCCCCATGCCCACACTTCTCCACAACTCACCATCGGCTTTTGTCTCCAAGTGTGGTCGGCCTCCATATGTTTTACACCACGCTCCATGCATATAAGTAGCTCATCCAACCTTTACGCACTTCGCGTAACACTTCGCACGGTTAGGTCGAGCTCGCACTTAGCCGGAACGTCGTTCATTCACTTCCAACTGCGCGCCCTCTACGGTCGCACTTCGGGCGAAGCTGGAGGTCATTACAGGAGCGGTAGCATGGAGTTACACCCTGGCCCATGTCGATTGCGATTTCTGGGGAGGATCCAGACCCGATATGTTATATGTTGTAGTTTATAAATCTCGGCGAGTCTGCCATATTGCAGAGCACTGAAGTTGGGTTGACACGCCAATGGGTTCCACGCTGATTGTGATTTGCGGGGAGGAGTTGGACGCAATATAATTATATATTATGTTCTATAAGCTAGCAGGTCCATATATCGTAGAAGTGTCTGTTGTATTACCTTTGGATTGTCCTCTGATAGTTAAAAGCACTGATAGACATGTCGTCGGGCCTTAAGTGCGGTTAATGGGTTTGTTATGTTTAAACAGGATTTCACTATTGTTACAAGGTTGTTGCCATATAACCTTCTGCCCCGATCTCGCCTTCCTAAACTTGGTTATTATGTTAAAACTGCCTCGGTTTTGAGGGATGTCACCATGCTTATATATATATATATATATATATATATATATATATATATATATTATATATATATATATATATATATAGATATATATATATACATATACATATACATATACATATACTATATATATATATATATATATATATATATATATATACATATATACATACATATATCATATATATATATATATATATATATATATATCTATATATATACATATACATATTATATATATACATATATATATCTATATATATATTATATATATATAATATATATTATATATATATATATATCACTGTTGTGTCAGAAAAAGGCAGGGGGAGTCCACAAATAGTTCAGAAGCACACGTACGCAGCAAACCCTAACCCTTGTAGCAGGCCGAACCTTGCCTTGCTGCAGGTAGGTTCTGAGAGGTTGCAGAAGGCCCAATTATCCAAATTAGAAGTTTGGATAGGTGTTTTTGCACTATTTTTCACCAAGATTTCAGTGGTACTATCTGCTTCTGAAGCTGGGCTCTCCATTTTCTACCCATATTTCAGCTTGGAGGTATAACAGTTGTAATTTCTTGTACTTTTATCTCTTTTATGCCACTCTTTGAATGAAGGCCTCCCCACGATTGAGAAGGGACATGAGACGTAGTCCAAACTGGATGAACTCCGTAATCAAATCATCGTGTCATGGTTTTTGAGTTTTTATTATTTCCTCATTGTTTACATGCTTTTAAGTTCCATGGTTAATTAACTCTATTATATGTAATTATGATGCATTTGTAAGTAAAATATCTGGGATCAGGTTCGGTATCGGAGCATGTCTTTGTATATGCGAATTGTATGATTTTATGCTAACCCGGAACAAGCTGGGAAAAAGTGAAGGAACACTTAGTTCCTTTGATCTTGAAGTAGAATGTGCACAATGAAGAAGAAACATGGCCAATGAAGCTTGTTGGGAAGATGAACAAAATTTCCGCAAGGTGTTCTACAATATGGCAGGGAAAGTAGGCAAGTTGTTCACAGAGTATGAGAAGGCGCTTGGGCATGAGAATAAGGATGTCAATGGCCATGGGTCTAAAAATCATGAAGATGGTGGAGAAGAGCCTCCTCCCTCTTCTTCTTCAAGTGATGGTATTCATCATTCTCATCGAAATTCCAAGCAAACATCTAAGAAATCGTTCTTCAAGTTAGACGTAAAGTTTGACCTGCCCATGTAAAATGGAGAGTGTAGTGTAGAAAAACTTAATAACTAGATAAGATAGACAGAGGTTTATTGTTAGATCTAGTAGATTGAAGAAGATGAGGTGAAAGTCCAATTAGCATCCCTTCGGCTGAGCAGCACAACTCTCATTTGGTGGGAGAGCAAGAAGCAGAAGGGCAGCACAAATTCAAGTAACCTTCTGTCCTCTCAGTCTAGTTTTATTTATGCATTGAAAGACCAATTCTACCCTCTAGGCTATAAGAAAAAGGAACTTATGGAATGACAATATCTAAGGCAAGGTAAAGCCCAGAATGTGCAAAGCTTCACTAAAGAATTTCGGAAAACAACCACTGTAGGTGTGCTACATAGTTACATCAGACACTCATTATTACTATTCGAGGCTACTAAAATTGATGCGGCCAATGTAAAGGCTATTCATATTGAAATCTGAGGCAAGAATGATCGAGATGATCAAGAAAAGAAGACACCATTCAAACCTCAACATGGAAAATTCCAGAAGAAAGGAAAAGGGAAGGATAAGAATACTATCACAGCTAAGAAAGGTGACGGATCAACACCGTCTTGCACTCATTGCAAGAAACATGGTCATGACAAGGACCACAGCTGGAAGATGCATCCAGAGTTGAGACGGAAGAGATTCTTTAGAAAGGGGAAGCAGAAGACAGTGGCAACATCATAGGATCTTGGATTGGATTTCGCCAATGAGACATTGATCACAACCATGGCAGCAAAAGGTACTCTTTATATTAATAATAGTTCTGATTCGATTGCAAGTACTAGTTATTTGAATGAGCTTGTAAGTAATGAGAAGAAAATAATTGAGTTATTCCACATTAGAGTTGTCATCAAACATACAAAGGTGGAAACTCAGTTTGATTCAAGTTCCCAAGCAAAATTAATCTCAAAGTCCATAGTGCAAAAGTTAGGCCTTGAAACTAAGCCTCATTCAAGTCCATACCCTCTTGGTTGGGTAAGCGATAAAGCCAAATTGCATGTCACTAGGCAGTGTAGGGCCATATTTGTTATTGCTTCTAAATTAGTTGATGAGGTAGAATTAGATGTAGTGCCTTTGGACATCTATGGAATCAGCTTGGGAAGCCCATATCTATATGACAGAAGGGTTGTTTTATTCGGCATGAAAACAAATACCACTTCACAAAGGTTGGGGCAAGGTATATAGTCAGAGCTCATCATACAAAATTTAATGCTAGCCTTGTAAGTGCACGAGAGATTAAACAACTGGTTAATTCCGACAAAGGGTGCATGCTCATGATAGTGAGAGTGAAAGAGGCCGAGATGGATGACGCTTTCAAAGGTTGTAATCCTGATCATAAGAAAGAATTATTTGAAATTGTTTCTGATTATGATAGATTGTTTCAAGAACTGAGAGGATTTCCCCTAAATAGGAAATCCAACATGAGATCCATTTACAACAGGATGCTCCTTTACCTAATGTTGGCATGTACAGGATGGCTTCTATCAAGATGGAGGAGATCAAGAAACAGCTGCAGGAACTGTTAAATCATGGAGTCATCAAACCGAGTTCTTCTCATTATGGATCACCGACCATGTTGGTGCCCAAGAAAGACGACACATGGAGAATGTACGTAGATTACAGGGTGTTGAACAAGATCACGGTGAAGAATTGATACCCTCTCCCTCGTATTGATGAATTGTTAGATCAGTTGAAAAATGTTGTTTATTTTACAAAGCTAGATTTGCGTAGTGGTTATCACCAGGTTATTATTGTAAAGCAGGACGTTTGGAAGACTGTGTTCAAAACCAAACAGGGGTTGTTCGAATGGATGGTGATGCCATTCAGACTGTGCAATGCTCCAACCACATTTTTGAGGGAAATGAATGATTTATTTAGGACATGGGATGAACATGTGTGTCATCTAAAGAAAGTGCTTAATCATTTTGTTCTTATATATATGGATGATACTCTTTTGTACAGTAGGACATGGGATGAACATGTGTGTCATCTAAACAAAGTGCTTAAGGTTCTGAAAAGTGAAAAGTTGTATTTGAAACTGTGAAAGTGTGAGTTTGGGAAGACTTATATGATTTATTTAGGCCACATTGTCGGAAATGGACAATTGAATATAGATCCCTCTAAAGTGGAGGGGATTATGAATTGGCCTGACTCCACGAATGTTAGAGAGGTTCAAAGTTTTCTGGGTAAGGTACAGTATTGGAGAAGGTTCATCGTGAACTTCTCTTTTATCACAACCCCCTTGCATTCCTTGACTAGTGTGAAGCAGGCCTTTCAGTGGGGAGGAAAACAACATAAATACTTCAACACACTGAAAGAGAAGATCAACACAACACCAGTGCTAGCCTTACTAGACCTTCAATAGCATCTTGAAATTGAAATGGATGCCAATGGATATGCCATGGGTGTTGTATTGATGCAGCAAAGAAATCATGTATGTTACCATTCAGATAATTTCTCCAAGGTTGTTGTGATTTATCCCATGTATGACAGGGAGTTGACACCTTGGTCTAGAGTGTAAAGAAGTGGAAGAAATATCTAATGGGTAAGGAGACCATCATCCATACAAATAATCAGCCCTTGCAGTATCTTTAGTGACAAGCCAAGCTTCGGAAAACCCATCACTTCAAATGGATGGGATTCCTCCAACAGTTTCATTTTCTGATAAGATACAAGAAGGGCACCAACAATAAAGTAGCAGATATGTTTTCCTTTCCTCCTATTTTTGCATCTGTAGTTTTGCAAAATGTTTCTTTATCATTAGAAAGTTATGCTAAACAATATGCTAATGGTAGTGATTTTAAAGAAGTCTATGCAAAACTGACTTAAGGATTGCAGGTGGACAATTATTATTTGTAGGGAAAATTATTGTACCACCTTGGAAAATGGTGCATACCCATTGATGAAAGGATTCATGCAATCCGAGAGGCTCATAGCTCTCTAGTGTCTAGTCATTTTGGAATTGAGAAAACTTTATGTCATTTGCAGAGGTTTTGTATTTGGCCTCATATGAAAAACATTGTGACTCACTTTGTAAAAGGTTGTGTGTTGTGTTATGTTTCAAATCCCTCTAATAGAAAACTTGGTCTCTACACACCACTCCCTATTCCGAGTTGACCATGGGAAAGCATGTCCATGGAATTCATAGGAGGTTTGCCTATGTCTAGGAAAGGTCACGACTATTTGTATGTTGTTGTCGATTGGTATAGTAAAATGTGTATTTTAATGCCTTGTAAAAAGTAGGTCACTGTTGAGCATACTACTTTTATTTTCTTTCAGCATGTTTGGGTCCATTTTGTGTTGCCCACATCTATTGTCTCAGATCGAGACTCTCTCTTTCTTGGGGAGTTTTGGACCATATTATGGAGAATGATGGACACTAAGCTGAAAAGAAGTACGAAATTTCATCCATAGACCGATGGACAGATGGAGGTTGTCAACCGCACCATGGAACACTTGTTGTGAGGTTATTGTGGGAAATATCCCAAGTTGTGGGATGAAAAAATTCCTTATGTGCAACATGCATACAATCAAGCATCACATTCATCTACATAGAGCTCACCGTTTGAGACATGTTTTGGCTATCTAACTAGAGATCCCTTGGACATGGTCTTTGGGAAAGAGGAGGATAGCGATGGATGAGATGATAGGGACAAAGCACATAATTTCATTCAATGGATTCAAGTGATTCATAAGGAAATACAAGAGCAATTGGAGAAGAGTCAAGCTCGGTATAAAGCTTGACATGATAAGCACCGAGTTGACCATCAGTTTCAAGTTGGGGACAAGGTATGGCTCCACATCAGCAAGGATGGAATGAAGGGAGAAGTAAAGAAGTTGATACCTATCCGATATGGCCCCTCACCATATTGACAAAGATTGGAGACAATGCTTTTCATCTTGACTTTCCTGCTTATATGCAAATGTATGCAGTAGTAAATGTTGAAAACCTAAAGCTTTATGAACCTCCATTGATTATGGATATTGAAGAGGTTGCACAAATTCCTACAGTGGATGATTTTGAACCAGAGTATCTAGCTAAGTTTCCCAAAGATATCATTCTCGACAGGAAAACCAGAACTTCACAATGGGGAGATGTGGAGTACATTTGTCTTGCCTTGAAAGAAATGCATCCGAGTAAATCTTAATGGATGGAGAAAGAGAAAGTGAGGGAGAAATTTCCTCACTTTCCAATTGATTGAAAAGGATTTTGGAGGTCCAAAAGCTCTTAGTGGGGAGGATTGATCTAGGTGGATCTTCATAAAATTACCATTGGCATGGTAAAAGGCTCAAAGATCAAAGTGGTAGAATTTGGACAAACTTAACATCATATCGAAGTGCTCGTCATCCTGATTCCAACGATGTGAATGACACTCAAATCCCAGTCTAGATGACAAAGTTAGAGAAAGTCAAAGTTTGAGTTTGACTTGTCCAAGTGGCAGGAGAAGATGACATGGCAAACGTCTCAGCGAATGAGGGAGTGCGACGTGGTAGGTTTTCACTGGGTCTCGCATATCGCATATTGACGCAAGAGGAAGAAGTTGCTTAATAATCGGCCCCAACAGGGTTCCGACTGCGATTGCAATATCACATATCGTAAGTCGGAGGTGGAACAAGTATACGAATCAGCCTCGACGGAGTCTAGTTGTGATGTAGTACATATCACAATTGCAGTATGTAAGAGGGGAGCGGTAGCATGGAGTGACACCATGGCCCATGCTAATTGCAATTTGTGGGGAGGATCCAGACCCAATATGTTATATGTTGTGGTTTATAAATCTCGGCGGGTCCACCATATCGCAGAGCATTGAATTTGGGTTGATATGCTGATGGGATCCATGCCGATTGCGATTTTCGGAGAGGAGCGACACGGGGTATATTATATATTATGTTCTGTAAGTTGGCGGGTCCATATATCGGAAAAGTGTCTGTTGTATTAGATTGGGATTGTCTGCCTATATACATGTTGTCGGGACTTAAGCACGGTTAATGGGTTTTCTATGTTTAAATAGGATTCCACTATTGTTACAAGGTTGTTGCCATATAACCTTTCAGCCTAATCATTCCTGCCTAAACTTTGTTATTATGTTAAAACTGCCCCAGTTTTGAGGTATGTCGCTGTTAGGTTCCTATACCAATAGGAGTCATAATTTTGAATGTCTGAGATTAAACCTATAATATGTACATACCTCTACTTTCTGAAAATGTTTTCCATATTCAAAAAATTAAAAAATGTAAAGAGGGTATGTCCTAAAAGAATAATCAAAGGACAAAAAGAATAAAAAGGTCAAAAAAGATGAAAAATATGAACCCCAAGAAAGAAAAATACCATGAAAATGAGAAAGCCAAAATGCCACTACTATTTAACTTTTGTGCATAATAGTGATTGTGTGCAGTTTGTAATCTTTGCCACAATCCATGATAGTAAAAATGTTTAAAATTGGCTATTTCACGTCTATAGATAGCGAATAAAAATCTGGCCAAACAGTATAACCTTGGCAGATAATTAGATAGGTAGAGTAAATAAAATGAGCTCAACTATTTAATCTGAGCTCTTGGATGTAATAAGGTTAGATTTATTTAGTTTACTATTGTAAAGAGAAAGAAAAATGTTTGATAAGGGTTTGCTAGCTCAAATGAACCCTAATAAAGAGAAGTAAAAAGGGGAGGGTGACTAGATGGGTAAGTAGAAGAAAGGTTGCAGAAGTATGATAATTGATTAGACAAAAAAATATTTATTATTCTCATCATAAAAGTTCCAAATGTGAATGGGCACTCAAGCATGCGAATGGATAACAAAGTCAATTAATTAACTTCCCTCATTCATTTCACCTTTTAGCTTAATTAATTTTCCACAATAAAGTTCAAAGTACTTAAAAACCCTAATTCAATGAGGCTCAGAGCATTTCTCTGACTTTTGGAGGGACAGGACCCTCGGTTCAATGACTTATAGGTAATAAGTACTAAAACCCCCTTATAAAAATTCATCTCCCCCTTCAGTTCATTCATTTTCCCTAATAATACTCTTTTCCTAAGGTTAAATTACTTTTACCTAGGAAAAGTATTTATTCCCCCACATAAATCATTTTCATATTAAAAACCCACAAATACACTATATCCTAAGTTTTATGTTATTATTGGAAAAGCATTAAAACATGAAATATCATATACTTAGGGTATTGTGCCCCTTTCCTTTCATTTTATTAATTACTAATTTTATTAATTAAATCCAAAACAAAAACCCTTTTCCTGTATATTTTTAACCCACACAATATTAAATAGCCCTATACCCTAGTTTAATTATATAAACTATGATTTTCTACTCAAACCCCAATAAACCCACTAACTAGTTGATCCGCAATTAAGTTAGGCAAAAACCCAATTAATCCCTCCGCTAATGACCATGACGCCTTAACCCCGCCTTAATCCCTCATTAATTAAAAACTCCTGCACCTAATCACTAGCGCCCCCCCCCCCACTACCCTCCATGCAACTCCACTGCCGATCACCACTTAATAGCTCCCCTCCACATCTAATGACCCTCATCCACTTTAGACGGGCCCGACATCCGAAAAATACCCACCCGAAAATAGTTTTTTTCCATCGGGCCCTTGATGCTACGTGCCACTCAATGTATGGAATCGGGCAGCCTCCCCCCAATACCATCGAGCGCCCAAAAGCAGTGCGATGGAAACCACTTACTGCCCACCCGCTACATGCAAAAATAGCTATTGTTCACCCTGCTACACGACAAACTACCATTTTTCTCCCTTACCCGCCAAAATTTACTTTTGCGCATAAAGCCAAAAATCCCCAAATCATTTGTGTTTATTGTTTTTTCAACTGCAAACCTCCATGCACACACCTGCAAACGTCGAAGCTATCAACCTACATCCAATTGCACCTCAAATATGCCATAGAGCACCTAGTTTTCTTTCCAGCCTACTTAGAACCTTTTCAACTGTTCACAGTTGCCAGTTTCCCTGTTCAAAGCAAGTTCTCCTTAATTCCAGGTATTTAAGCCATAATTCACTGGAAAACCTTGTCAATTTCAGAAGTGGTTACTGATTTTTCTTAGTTAAGGTAAAAAATTAATTAAAGAAACTCTAGTAGCTCAAACCTACTTTGTACTGAAACACCATTGCCCTAAAAGGCTGAAAAAGACTTCCCCCATTCTCAAATCCACAAGAATCGAGAATGGCTGCCCCAATTGCCATGGATGCGAGACCTATTTCCACTCCTCATCTGGACCTAGACCATCTCCCCCTGGCTGACAAGGATTTCTAGATAAAGGACACTTCTCTCCATGAATCCCCTCCCAAACTATACTGTTGATACAGAGACCAATACCTGAACCACGCTGATAAAATTGGTTTTTGGGAGTCCAATTTGCCCAAGTACCAATTCCCTAAAGTTCACATTTTCCCAGAAATTGTCCATTACTGCCATGCGAACTATATCCCCAGTCAAAGAGCAGTGATGTCCCCTAACTAGACCCTACTTTTCACCATCATTGCTGAATCAATAAATGAGATGCTACAACTTCAACCAGGGAAAAACTTGACTCCTCTCTCCATTGGAGACCTATTGGACTTATTTCCCAAGCTCAGTCCTGCAAGATTGGCCCAAATAATTCAAACCTTCATTGTAGAAGAAAAGTATACCCTGAAAGAACCTCCTTCATATGTGTATACCATATTTTCCCCATTTGGCCAAGACATTGTAGCAATGATATCGAGTGTCCTAGGTTATACTACCAATGAGTATATAGATGAGATCATCTTGGCTTTCATGTCCATATACACTCTAGGACAGCCTCCTGATGTTATTTATGATTATGCCAAGTTTACAGCTGATAGGATGCATGACCAGTACCTTAGGATGAGTTATGAATGAGTCTTCAAGTACTCCTGTGTTTTGTATCACCTCTTTCTATACTACCAAGCTGATAAGTTCCCATTTACTCTCCAGAAGCTTGACACAAAAGGTCACCCTAGATCAATAATTTTCTGGACTCCATTGATCCATAAATATGACTCCCCATATTCATATATAGACTTCATAGACTTATTTGTACATCCCATTGTGACAATGCTGATAGGAATCCCTCCTCCAAGAATCAGTTTAGATATAAGGAGGATCCTGCAACTTTCAAAAAAATCCAAAGTGGGGAATTGGTACTTGTACCAAAAGCACACTGAGATTAGAATTTATGGCTGTGAGTTGGCCCCATACAAACTACCTAAATACCTCCGAATGGGTTTATTTGCTTTGGAGTACTATAGGCAGATAATCAATTCAAATGAGGTACACTCTGTCAAAGCCAATAAGAAGGCCTAGCTGAGGATCAAAGCCAATTATGTCCCTTTATTTGTAATAGCAGAGAAGTTGGAAAGAGGCAGACTTAATCCTTCAAAGATTAAATCTAAAATAGAGCTTCATATGGAGATATGATCCCTTGTATTTCATCTGCAACAGAAGATAGAAAAACAAGATGGCTCCCTATATTCATCACCACATCCCTGAAATAGAAAAGTATTCCAACCTACTGGAATGGGTGGAAAACAATTTAGAGGACAGGGATAGTACTAAAGTTGTTGTGGAAAATACATTAATTGATCTAGAGAAACAGCTTGATGAGGTTTCTTTCCTGCAGGTGCCAGGAGAATCACAAGTGCAAGAAGAATCACAGGTACAAGAAGGATTAGAAGCACCAAACCTATGAGAGAAACCAGATAAATCGGATATACCAGAGCAACCAGAGAAAACCGACAGACCAGAGGCCACCATGAGTACCCCCAGTCTTACAGACTCCTCTAAATGAGGAGAAAAGCCTCAAGAGAAACAGGGAAGGGGCTAGTCCTTTAGAAAAACCAACATCACAATCCTATGCAGAGACAAGTCAGGCTAAGAGGCAAAGAGTGAATCTTGTCTCTTAATAGGAATATACAGAGGAAACAGTCGAAGTTACATGCACAGAAAGAGATGGGAGTAGGCTTGCCACTCCATTTGGAGGCACTCTAGAACCTTCCACATCAGATACTCATATGTTGGAAAGGCAACAAAGTGTTGAGGTATCCTCTTTCAGAATGCTAGCAGATAAAAACCAAGACATCAAAGAGAGGTAGAAAGAAATAAAAGCTATGAATGAGAGGTTGAAAGCCCAAACCTATGCACAGTATTTGAAGATGACCCCTACCAATTAGACAAGGCTTATGTCAGCCTATGATGTTAAAGAGGGGAAAATGCAAATGACCTTCATCAAGCCGACCACTTAGCAGCCAAGGACAACAACATATTTTAAAAGAGTGGATTTTGGGGTACTAGCAAGGGACATTCATCCCATTGACCAGATTGAGCTGCATAAGCAAACAGGTAAAATGATTTATTCTACACTAACAGGGAAAGCCATAGCAACCCACCAATTGTAGAACTCTTTAAACAATATGTCAGCTCAGTTTCAGTTGGAGAAGGCCTCCTCACAGGCCAAAGATACAAGAATCAAGTCCTTAGAGGACTTAGTGATAGGATTGGAACATGATCCCAAGGATGTGAAAGCAACAGAGCAGCGAATTAAAAAGAAGAATGATGACATTGTTGCACTGAAGAAGCAGCTCAAAATTCCTCAGCTACATCACCCTCAAACAATGGAAGTCCTAGAAGCACAAAAAGGACATGAAGCGCTTATGGACCTAGTCCTAAAGCTAAATGATCAACTTAAAGAAACAGAGAAGGAGTTGGACACTTTGATTCAGTCCAAGCAAAGTGTCCTGGTCACAACTTCCACAACTTCCATCCCCATAGTGACAACAATAGTTCCTTCCAAAATGGCAGCATCATTGGCACCTACAACTCCACTTGTCACAACACTGTCAATTACAACTGAGTCTACTGTAGCAGTAGGTACTTCAACTGAAAAAATAGCAGAACTAGTAAAAGTTATGGAGGAGACGTCCATCCAAGCTATAAAGCTCAAAAGATTAAAGGAGAAAGTGGCAAGATTAGAAATTGATTGTAAACTACCCCAAATTCAACCAAGAGAAGAGACACAGAAGGCCCTAAGGATGGGTGAGAAAAAGTCCTAGAGAAAGATTTGACACTGCAAAAGCCACTAGGACAGACTAACCATCAATCCAAGTTATGTTTGAGCAAACTAAATTGGTGAAGGTAGCCATTGAGGCTATCCAGAAAGAAAGGGAAGAATTAGGAGACCAATCTGAGGATGCAAATCGACTCATCCACCTCCTGAACAGTAAGAACAGACATGAGCTCCATGAGCTTGGTGTAGAGGATAGGACTGAAGCCATCCTAGAGATTAAAAATGTTCTTTTTCCAAAAGAAACCTCATGCTCAACTTAGAAGAAAAATTCCATAACATGCAGGTAGCCATTGACAAATTCATGGCTAAATTTCAAATTTTGAGGGACAAAGGCCTTCCCAACCCTATGGACATCAATGACAAACTCATGACCCATTTGGACTATAGTGACAGACTCAGGAGGTTAGCCAAGGAACAATCCCGCTCTTCAAGCATTAATGCTTTGTCGACTGGCAAAGTATTATATGATACATTGGAAAACTCGTTTTTCCTAAAACATGAGGTGAAACATTTGTTTCTCACCAAGCCTAATTTTTCAAAATACACAAAGGCAGACGGAATTTACAAAAGAATGTTAAAGGTGAGATTGCCTGAGGCAGAATGGTGGGAAAAAATGACATACTTACTATGAAAAAGTTTTACATCAGAAAGTTACCACAATAAATTTGAAGGCAGCTAGGTGAAACAGGTGAAAGATAGATAAGCAGGGTCAAAGAGTAACAGAGTCAAAGAGTATCAGTGAAAGATCAAAGTAAAGAAGATTCTAGTGTGAAAATACCACAACTATCAGTCAGCTTAAAATGCTCAAAACTCAACAAAAACAACCGGCAACACCACAATAAAAGGGACAACAAGAAGCAGTTTCACATCTGTCTCTCTTGATGCATGAAGATATTTTATTCCCTAGATTAAATCTCAAACTGTTATGAGATATTTTATAATTATTTTTTGTAAAAATACTTCACATTTCGATGTATGTAGTGTGGATTCCAAGACATTTCTATAGGCTTTTTCTCTCAAATCAAAATTATATTGTATCAATGACTGGATTGGCTTGTTGGATCAAGGAATAAAGATCAGATATTACAGGATTCTTGTGTAAAGTGAAATACAAATAAATATTCTCTAATGTTTATTGTTGTTTTCTTTTATGTTTCTCCATAATCTTGTTTGTTTCTCTAAAATCTAAATGCATAACAAGGAATGATATTTCAGAAATTTCTTGAATGCACTCTATCTTGACTGTTTTACATTTTGAATGTTTTCTCCTAAAACTAGCTTATCTAAGGAATTCTTAACTACTCCTTAGCTTCTGTAGTTTCTCCTCTAGTCTATAAAAAAGGATTCTTAATTTCCCTTTGTTCATGATCACCCTCTGTTCTTCAATATGATCCCGATACAAGGATTCCTAGGTGCCCTTTCACCCTGGTTAGAATCATTTCATCCATCAGACCTAAAGATTTTCCTTTTGCTTTGCTATCCTACCCTATGAACATTCCCTTTAATGATTTGGTCCAGTTATTCTATCCATTTATTGACTCCATAGCCCAATGGCTTGAAGACCTAGCTCTATCCATCTGCTCTAAGAATTCCACCACCCAACCTTCAATTCAAAACAAAACCCAATGAACACTAATAACTAGCCTAAAATCCCATAAAAGAAAGATAAATTATAAAGAGAGAGCCCTCTCTAGACTTAGGTTGGTTAGAACCTAAGCCTAAAAGATTGGCTTATGGTTACCTTAGATGATTCCTTCTTTTGATAACTTCTAGGGAAAAATTCTAAGTGATAACAGCGGCCATACTTATATATATGACTATTGTGTCGGAAAAAGGTAGGGGGAGTTAGCAGATACTTCATAAGCACACACGCGCAGCAGACCCTGACCCTAGTAGCAGGCCGAACCTTGCCTTGAGTAGCAGGGAGGTTTCAAGATGTTGTAGAAGACCTGATTATCCAAATTGGGAGTTTGGATAGGCATTTTTGCACTATTTTTCACCAGGAGTTCAGTGGTACTATCTATTTCTGAAGCTATTCTGTCCATTCTCTGCTCATATTTTAGCTTGGAGGTATAAGGGTTGTAATTACTTGTTTCTTGTACTTTTATCTCTTTTATGCCACTAATTGAATGAAGGCCTCCCCATTATTAAGAAGGGCCTGGAGACATAGTCCAAATTGGATGAACTCCATAATCAAATCATCGTGTCATGGTTTTTTAGTTCTTTTGATTATTTTTGCATTGTTTACATGCTTCTAAGTTCCATGGTTAATTAACTCTTTTATATGTAATTCTGACACATCTATAAGTAAAATATCTTGGATCAATAAATCCCTAAACTTAACTGAGACACCACAATCACAACAACATCTAATAATAATACACTTTAGAATAATCTACATTTCCCCATTAATTCCAAGTTTCCCCCATAATGGAGAAATGGATCATAATACCTATTGGTATTTGATCTGAAATGGAGCAGATTAGTAATGTTGTGCTAATTCCCCATTCGGAATAAAACCCAAGATACTTATCATTTGCTTCTCAAGTGCTTAAGGATTCACTATTTTTTCTTAATTAACTTATTCCCATGAGAGTTTCTTATATAAATGTTATAAACAATTTAACATAAAACATATGATGAACAACAACAAAATAAAAGAAGATAACATCAAAATACAACACATAACACAAAGATTTGATGAGGAGTTAACCCCTCCTGGGCTACGTCTCCTTGGTCCAACTTCCAATGCTTGGGCCTCTCTATTATGCTCAAAATTACAACAAAAGTGTGTTTACAATGCTCAAATGCCTCTAAAACCTGTCTCAATGGGTGAAGAATAGACAAAACTAGTAGAATTGGCTCTTTTTGCATTCAATTTGGTGGAAAAATGAAAAAGTTATGACTTCTCATAGTTCTCCACTATTAGTTCCACAAAATGCTCCACAATCGATATGAACCCACAGTTTCACTCCAAAATCCGCTAATTGAGCGAGACTTTTGTCGTGCGATGGGCCTTAATCTGTCAACACCGACTGTCTAATTTCAAATCGAAATTGGAGGATTTATGCGGGCTTATGGTCTGTGAACAAGGCAGAAATGTGCGATTGCGATATCGACGAACCCGATGGGACATTAAAATGCAACCTATAACTTGTCGCATCCAGATCCTATTGCTAATCGCAATCGCGAAGTACCGTCGGTATTTTATGTGTAGGACTCTACCCTATTTGAGATATTCAATTGCGATATCGCATCGCAACCTGGTACCTTCTAGGGGGCGATTCTTCATAATTCCTTCCTTCGCTGATATGTGATTGTTATCGCATTGCAACTCGATACATGTCAGAGCCAATTTTTGAAATGCCTTCCCTATTGCAAAGTGCAATTGCGATATCACATTGTGACCCTGGCCTTGCTTGGGGTTGATGGCAACCTTCCACTTGGAACCTCATCATTTGTTGAAGGACCTTGCCCCATTGTCCAATCCTGCCATGTAAGCAAGTCAAACATGAACTTTGACTTGCTATAACTTCTGCATACGAGCTCGGATTTGAGTGTTGTTCACACTGTTGGAATCAGAATGACAAGCTCTTCGATCTGAAGCTAAGTTTAACAAAATTATGACACTTTGATTTTTTAGCATAAACTTGAGCACCTGATCACTCCTCCCCACTGGAAGCTTTTTTACCCCAAAATATTATATTAAATTATTGAACAGATGAGGGTAGTGTTCCCTCACCTTCCCCTCTTCAATCCATTTGGCCTTCGATGTATTTGTACCTTTGGGACCCACTCTAAGATAATCAATATTTCTCCTCTTTGATGACCTCGTTCTTCTGTCAAGTATGGTGTCTTGTTGAAGCTCATCAAGAAATTATGGAGAAAAATCTTCAATTGATGGAACTTGTACACTTTCTCCTTGATCTCCAATCAAAGGAGGCTCATACAATCTCAAATTTTAAACATTAACAACAAAATAAATTTGCATATATGATGGCAAATCAAGCTTGAAAGCATTATTATCAATATTTTCCAGAATTTTAAATGGACCATAACGAATTGGTTTCAGCTTTTTACCTTCACCTTGAAACCTTTCCGTGCTAATGTAAATCCAAAATTCATCACCTACTTGAAACTGATGATCCACATGATGCTTATCATGCCTTGCCTTATCCATGCCTTGACTCTTTTCTAGTTGTTCTTGAACTGTTTGGTGAATCAATTGAATTTTCTCAATGAATTTCTTTGCTCTTTCTATGTCTCTGTGTCCATCTACAACTACATCTTTATCAAAGATGAAATCTAAAGGCAATTTAGGCAAATAACCAAGACATGCCTCAAAAAGTGAAGTTAGAGTAGAAGAGTGTTTTGCTCAGTTGTAAGCATGTTGAATATAATGTAATTTTTCATCCCACAACTTAGGATGTTTGATGCAATATCCTCTTAGCAAATGAATAATTGTCCTATTAACCACTTTAGTTTGACCATCTATTTGCAGATGGAAGGCTATACTTTTCTTCAAATTGATGTCCATCAAGTTCCATATATTTGACCAAAAATTCCCAACAAATCAAGAATCACGATCACTTACGATAGAAGTAGGTAATCCAAAATGAACCAATACATTTTGAAAGAAAAGTTGAGTTGTTCGTTAAACTGTAATTTGTTTTTTACAAGGCATTAATAGGCACATCTTGTTGAACCTATCCACAACTACGTACAAATAATCATTACCTTTTCTTGATAAAGGAAGACCTCCTACAAAATCCATAGAAAACACTCTCCCAGGGACGTGAAGTGGTGTGTACAATCCTAGTTTCCTATTACTAGGCTTACTGACTGTACACAATGAACAACCTCTAATAAAATGTGAGACACTTTCATCATACGAGGCCAGTAGAAATACTTCTGAAGATTTGCCACTGTTTTACTTACACTGAAATGTCCAACAATAAGAGAAGTGTGTGCTTCCCTTGTGACATGTACTCTCTCTCCCTATGCAACACAATGTTTTCCCAAATGAAACAACAGATTATCATGTACATGGTAATCTAATTCCTCAACTTGGTGGACTTGACTCAAGTTTCAATACACCTCTTGAAATTCAGCATCATGTGCGTATTGTTCAACATAACTTTCAGGAAAAACATAATGATTCTTGAGTAAAATGGCTACATTAACAACTGGTCTAGAAAGCATATGAACGAATCTGTTATAAATACCTTTCTTGTACCTGATTACCAAGTGGAATTGTTGTAAGAATCCCATCCAACTAAAGTGCCTTGATTGTTGCAATTTTGTTTGATATTGAAGATATTGCAACGGTGAGTTTGGGAGGTTGGTGAGGGAGACGAGGAGGAGACAACTCTTAGGGGCAGGAAGATAAAGCAGGGCATCGAACTATTTCAAAGGCTATCCTCCATGAAAGGATGCACAGGAGGGAGCTCATCCCCCTCCTACAAGTAGGCTGTGGCTAGCAGGGGAAAAAAACCAATGGAAAATGATAGGGAGCCTTCAGAAAGAAGGGATAGAAGCAGTGAAGAAGACCAGGAGGGAACTAAGTCAAGGAAGAACAATAATGCAATGGAAAATGAGGAAAAAATCAAGGAACAAGGCACTAAAGACAAAGCACACATGGGCCCTTGCAAACCCAAAGCAACGGTAACTCCCAGAGTCATTTTAAATGACCCAGCGCTGCAGGCGCACAGGGATCACATGCAAACATATGAAATCATTTGTAAATTTATGGGGTTGTGGCCAAATGAAAAAGCCTTACAATCATGTATTAAATACCACTGGAAACCAAAAGGAAACATTGACCTACATCTTGGGTCCAAGGGATTTTTTACTGTAGTATTTGCAAATATTGAAGATAAGGACAGAGTGTTTAAAGGAGGGCCATACTTTTATGCTACAGAAGGCCTCTATATGCAACCGTGGATTATGAATTTTGTCCTCGAATGCGAAACTTTTACTTCAATCCCAGTCTGGGTAAGACTCTATTCTCTACCTCTTGATTACTGGCAAACATAATCTCTATCAGCCATAGGAAATGAGTTAGGGCATTTTGTCAAAGTCTCTGAGGCCACTAGAAGGGGAAAGTATACTTCCTTCGCCAAAATATGTGTGGAGATGGATCTCTCTGGAGCTTTGCCGGACGAGGTTATTTTAGAAGTTTTTGACGAAGAATGGATATAAACAGTAGATTATGAACATATTCCCTTCAGATGTCGCAAATGTCATGAGCATGGACATCTGTTCAGAGACTGCCCTGTCAGTAAGATAGAGAGAAAAAACAAGGATGATACAGTGAAGGATTCAGAAAGCTTCCTCAAGGCGGAACACAAAGGAAAAGGAGGCAAAAGAGGAATACGAACACGTAAAGCTGTAGGGCAGCAAGATAACCAAAACATGTTCCAAGTCCTTGAAGCAGACGAAGGCCTAATAGAAATAGATAAAGCAAAGGAAGGAACTCCAGTGGAGGAGGAGAAAGCAGAAGAGAGTGAAAAAATACAAGAAAACAACAAACAAAAAGAATCTATGATAAGTGATGCAGAACAGGAAATGGATCACGAAATGACCCAAAGTGAGATGGAAATGGAGGATGATGAACTCCAGGACATTCTTGAGAAAGAGAACCTAGATTTAGAAGGTTTCTTGAATCAAGGAACCAAAGAAAGGTTAGATTCGTTACCCACAGAGGAGTTCAATAGGGTTCAATAGCTATTTTTATGGAAAACCCAGAATAAAAGGGTGGACAGACTAAAACACAAAGATGACAAGGCAATGAAGGAGTGAAAACGATGAAAAATACAATAGGACTAGCACCCAGAATCGCGGGAAAGAAGAGGGGCAGAAAAAAGCAGAATGATCTGTTGGTGGAATGTGGAAAGCTAATGATAGATTCAGGTAAGATGAAAGACCTATCCAGTTACTCCTTTACTAACCTTTAATTATGGAGTTCACTTCTTGGAATATTAGGGGTCTAGGTAGTAAAAGGAAACAAAGGTTATTGAGTAATAGAATGAAAAAAGCATTTCTGGATGTGATTTTCATCCAGGAAACTAAATGTTCCATTCAAAAGATAAGAGATATCCATAGTAAATGGATTAAGAGATTTGAGTTTATGGAAGTCAAAGTAGAGAACACATCAGAAGGTATTCTCACACTTTGGAATCCACAAAAAATAGACTTAATATATGCGGAGGCATCTAGGGATTATTTATCTATAGTAATTCACCCAGTAGGTGATAAGGAAACCTACTTGGTAACAAATGTCTATGGCCCTCAAAGAATGGATGACAAACTCAGGCTTCTAAACTCTTTGGAGTCTCTCAGAGACAAATATGTAGGAATACCTTGGATCTAAGGGGGTGATTTCAACATGATTAGATCATTTACGGAAAAGAAATGGGGAACTAGAGTTCTAGGCAAAGACTCTTTGGCTTTTCAAACCTTTATTGATAAGATGAAGCCGATGGATATTGAAATGAATAACAGAATCTTAACCTGGAACAATAAAAGAGGAGGAGAGTCCCAGCTAGCATCCAAATTAGATAGATTCATAATCTCAGAGGATCTTATGCTCAATAACAAGGAAATGGTGGCAAGAGTACTGCCCTTTGGAGGCTCAGATCACTGGCCGGTACAACTGGAGGTTCAAGGCATTGGTAACCCCAAGAATAGACCTTTCAGATTTGAGAATATCTGGCTATCCCACCCAGATTTCATTAGCAACATAATCGAGTGGTGGGCAGAGGATTTAAACATTCAGGGAACCAGAATGTTCCTTTTATAGAAAAGATTGAAACAAATCAAGCTTCGGCTTAAAGATTGGAACAAGAATGAATTTGGCAATATCTTTGTAGAGAAAAAAATTATTGAAGACAGAATGCAGGAACTTAACCAAATCCTTATCAAAGAGGGCCATGACAAAGTAAGAAATGATCAAGCTACCAAATATCAGCAACAATGGGAGAATATATACAAACAAGAGGAAATATTTTGGAAACAAAAATCCAGAGTACAATGGTTATAGGAAGGTGAATGTAATACCATATTTTTTCACAAATTCACCATGGCAAACAGAGCACACAATAGAATTTCTTTGATTAAGTATAAAAGAGGAAATAATCTCAACTCTCATGAAGAAATAGAAGCAGTTCTATTCCAACACTTTCGAAGCATAGCACAAGAAACCTGTTATGAAAGAGATCACTACATCTGGGACTTCACTAAGCATATACCCAGGATGGCATCCAGAGAGGATAATGTTAACCTTTACAGGCCTATGACCGAAGAGGAGGTTAGTGGGGTTCTCAAAGAAATGCAAAATGGAAAGGCACCAGGCCCGGATGGTTTCAATGTCGACTTCTTCAAAGCTTGTTGGAATATTTTCAAACAGGACATTCTGCAGGTAGTGGAAGACTCCAGGAGGAACAGAACCATTTTGAAAGCACTGGATTCCACTTTTATAGCCTTGATCCCTAAAAAGGAGCAGGCTCAAACCCCTAATAGATTCAGACCTATAGCGTTGTGCAATGTGGTTTACAAGATAATATCAAAAGTGGTTGCAAATAGACTCAAACCCCTCTTGCCTTCACTGGTTTCAGGGGAATAACTGGATATGTGGAAGGAAGGCAAATTCTTAATAATATCATCCAAGCACATGAAGTGGTACACTCTCTTACTAGCAAGGAAAAAGCTGGAATGATCATGCAACTGGACATTGCCAAAGCCTATGATAAGCTAAATTGGAACTATATAAGAAAGTTCTTATTGCTTTCAGGTTTGACCACAACTGGGTAAGATGGATCTTGGCTTTGATTACCTCTTCTAGTTTTCAATTCTAGTCAATGGCTCTCCTTCGGAGACTTTCACCCCTTCCAGAGGACTCAAGCAGGGTGACCCTCTCTCTCCCTTTCTCTTCATCCTCGTGATGGAAGGTCTAGGCAGGGCTATCAAGCATGCAAAAGAAGTTGGTAACATCAGGGGTATACAACTCTCTGACAATGGACAGGCCTTGACTCATCAACAATTTGTGGATGACACCATGCTGCAGGGAATACCCACAGTCAAGGAAGCCCTTGCTTATAAACAAATCCTCAGTGACTTTGCCATGGCCTCTGGTATGGAAGTTAATCTCTTCAAATCTAAGATTTTTTTCTTCAATACTAACATTGCTATTCAGAGGAACATATCTATAATTCTGGGCTTTCAAAGAGACTCTCTCCCCTCGAATTACCTGGGGGTTCCATTAACTGCAAAACCGCTACACAAGAGTATTTGGGAGCCGATGATCAGTAATTTGCATGACAAGACCAGGAAATGGACAATAAGATCATTAAACTTGGCTGGCAGGTTGATCCTCACAAAGGCTGTTCTGCAATAAATCCCGATCTTTATGCTTTCAGCTATCCCTGCTCCTAAAGGAATTCTGCAGCAAATGAGAAACATACAAAGAGACTTTCTTTGGGGCAAGGGGGAAGAAAAGAAGAAATGGGCCTTAGTTGCCTAGGATAAAATTTGCAAACCCAAAAACCATGGGGGTCTCAGATTGGACGATCCTGAAATTCTATGTAAGGTTCTAGGGGCAAAATTATGGTGGCGATGGATAAAGGAACCAAAAGCACAATGGGAGATCAATTGGAAAGAAAAATATGCAAGCTCTTGGCTAGATAATGACTGCATAAGGATGGATGGAAATATAAGAGATCTCACATTTGGAACAAAGCCTGGGATAATAGAGGCTTAATTCAAGATAACAGCGTCTGGGAAATCAGAGAGGGAGACTTAGCCTATTCTGGGAGGATAGATGGCAACAAGAACCTATTATGTTATAGGAGGATTTGAAGGACCTCAAAGCAGAGACAGACACTAAGGAGCTCACTCATGTTAAGGATTTTTGGAAGCAAACCAATAGTTCAGGGAAATGGAGAAATTGGAAGACATTTGATCTCAAAAATGACAGTCCTCTAAAATCTAAGGCCGAAAGACCGAGGAAAATATTAGAGAAAAGGAAAATTCTAGTTTCAAGGGGGCATGACCAGCTAAGATGGGGCAACATCAATGAGGGGAACTTTAATCTCAAGGAAGTTAAACTCATACTCCTTGATCTTGATTCCCATGCTCCTGACAGGATTTGGAAAAACTTATGGAAGCATCAGGGCTGGATGAAAATTAAACTTTTTCTGTGGTTGGTTTTGCAAAAGAAAATTGTGACCTAGGATAATATTAGGAATAGGGCTTTCCTAGGGCCTTCTAGATGCCAACTCTATGAGGCTCAAGAGGAAACCGACACCTTTTCAACACCTGCATTTTCACATCCATATTATGGGATTTTTTTGCTTTAATCTTCCAACAATCTGACAAAGATATTGGAAGTCTTTTCAATACCCTTACCAAATGGAGAAGGAACTTTTCAGATAATGAAGTTCTTAGGTTAGCATAGGCACTTACACCAAGCTTCATTATATGGAACATTTGGAAAGAAAGGAACAATATAATCTTCAAGAATGCTAAGAAATCTTCCTATTATATTTATGATTTGATCCTAAGACAGATTAAAGAAACGGTCAATACTACAATTCGAAATCTCCCCTCAAATCCCCCTTCTGCTACAGACTGGAGGATTCTCTATAGGCTAGACTTGCAGGGACTCGTTCCTTAGGGATTAATCAGGAAAATTTCAATTATGGATCCTGAGCAAGACTTCTAGCATCCTCCCCCTAAGGGCTTTCTTAAATTCAACATTGATGGGGCTTCTAAAGGTAATCCGGGCTCGACGGGCCATGGAGGGGTGTTAAGGGATGACAAGGGGGACATTCTATTTATCTTCCATGACCACTTAGGAAAGGCCACCAACAATATGGTGGAGTTAATGGCCATGGAACAATGTCTTGAGTTCTTGGTTCAGGAAAATCACCAAAACACGATCATTGAAGCTGACTCTGAGCTGGTCATTAACTCAGTCAAGAGAATAAGTTGGGGAACAAATCCAGAAAGAGCCTCTAAAAACTGGAGGCTAAATCAAGTCTTCCAACGGATTCACAGTCATCTACAGAGCCTAAGGACAGTCAGTTTTGCACATGCACAAAGAAAGGCCAATAAGATTGCAGATTTGCTAGCCAATCAGGGAGTGATCTGCACAAATAACAGGGTTGCGATGAACTGGTGAGAGCTCCCTCGTAACAGATTAAAAATGTTGTGTCAAAACCAAGCAGATGAAGACAGTACAGAGTTTCTTAAGATAACCATGGAGGCGGGTACAGTTAACTAGCAGTTGTTGGATCAATGGTATAATCACAATGGGGTCTTTTGAAAGAGGTTTGGAGCGGTCAACTGGTAATCCCTAGATTATCTAGTTCACTAAAGAATCTAGTTGTACTAATGAGAACGATAGGGCTTCAGGGGTTACAGGAAGGATGGCAGCGAATGCTTGGTGCATTAGGGCTAGAAGGGTTATTGATGCATATGGCCGGGAGCAGAGGATCACAGGAGATTGCGAAACCAAAGATCTTTTAAGTCTGCTCTTTTTACCACAGCCTGAGTGGTTTTCAGGTGATCACGACCCTAATAGGCGGGAATTGGTTTATCCCTTTCGGGAGTGACCCCATTCATTGAGCTCCACGTGACGGTGGGGCCGGGAGGAATACCGCTCTCATCGCATACTATCTTCCATGAATGTTGGCCAGCATGATTCTAATATCCATCGTCGGATGGCTCTTTGTGATCCAACGGATCAGATCGTTCATGTAGGTTTGCGGTCCCTTGAGGTAATTGGCAAGCAGCTCATTAGAGCGATTTGGTCTTTAACCGTTGCATCAAACAGAAAGGTTCATGGATTGAGTTTAAAAAGGAATGCTAGGTTTGGCGGGAAAAGTTTATCCCGGGAGAATGTACCAAAGTTTAAGGAATTGGGTGAAGGTGCTGCCTTTATATGCAGACGACCATGTGTTATTTTCGAATCGAAGTCCAAACTCATATATTTTTCTTTCGCGAAAGGTAAAGTTTGGAGGTAGGGAGTAGGGAATAGTTTTGTTGGGGTATCTCCATAGTCAACGACCATGAGAGTTTTGATGTATTCTATGTACTTTATTTTATGATTAATGAATTGGAAGGTCCGTCTCTTGCATTATCAAAAAAAGAAGATATTGCAAAGGTGGATGATCAGTGTGGATAATGGATTCTTTTCCCATTAAGTAATGCTTCCATTTCTTCATGCTTTGCACCAATGCATAAAGCCCTTTGTCATATGTAGGATATTTAATAACAACACCATTAAAAATCTCAGAATGAAATGAAATGGGCTTACCATGTTGTAAAAGAACTATACCTGTGGCATAGTCACTTGCATCTATTTGTATTTCAAATGGTTGTTTCAAATTTGGCAATGCTAAAACTAGGGCTGAACTGATCGTTTGTTTTAAAGCGTCAAATTCTTTTTTTTGTTTGCCTCCTCACTAGAAGACAACCTTCATGCTGGTCAAAGCATGTAGTGGAGCGACTATGGAAGAGAAATTGGCAATGAACTTCCTCTAGTATTTTGCTGCTTCCAGAAAACTCCTTACTTCTGTGACTGATTTGGGTATTGGCCAATTCACAATCACTGAAACTTTAGAGGGGTCAATCTTCAGCTCACCTCCTCCAACTATGTGGCCTAAATACACTAAGGAAGTTTTCACAAATTCACATTTAGACATATTCATAAATAAATTTTCTTTTTTCAAGACATCCAACACTTTCCTCACATGCTTGACATGCTCTTCTTGTGATTTGTTGAATATCACAATATCATCTAAATAGACAATTACAAACTCATCAAGAAAGGATCTTAAACCATCATTCAACTGATCTAGAAAACCATCTATTCTAGGCAGTGGTATCAATTCTTTATGGTAATTTTATTCCAAGCTCGATAATCTACACACATGTGCCAGGTTCCATCTTTCTTGGGTACCAAAACAATTGGTGAACCACATGGCGAAGTAGAGGGATGAATTACGCCTTTATCTAACAATTCCTGGAGTTATTTCTTAATTTCTAAACTTTCCAGAATTAGCATTAGATACATACCGATATTTGGGAGTGGACAGTCTTGTTGTAGCTGAATTTCGTGTTGAATTGCCCTTTTTGGTGGCAACCCTTTTGGTTCTTGAAACACATCTCCATATTGATTTACCACGTCAACCAATTAGGCTTTCAACTTCACGTCATAGCCTGCAAAGGATTCATGCTTCGTGTCATTCTCCTGGTTGATCATAAGGAGCATGAGGTTCTTGCTGGAATTGACCAGTCGCTTTATTTTCCGTGCACTTACTAAAGACAGATTAAGCTTTCTATGATGGGCTCTCACAATATAATCCAATCCATATTTGAACAAATGATATTTTTTCTCAAATCTATGGAAAATGGCTTTCTGGTCATATAGATTCGGGCTTCCCAACACAATTCCAGAAATATCCAGCGGCACTACATCTAATTCGACTTCATCAACAAAATTGACAGTAATAGAAAAACCTAAAAACACATTTCCTTGTGACTTAAATATTTGCATCCTTGGTTATCCAACCCAACGGATACGTTTTATGATAAGGCACAATTTCCAGATTCAACTTCTTGACCAAGTCTGTAGAAATTAAATTTTCTTGGGATCCACTGTCAAACAACGTATTAATCTTGCTGTGTTTGGAAATAACTTTGATATGGAACATCTCAATTTTTTTTTCATCACTTGAAGCATTGTTGGAGTTATTTCTGCACTAGTGCTTGCCACTATTTCCTCTTTGCTTGTTTTTGCCACGACTTTTCCTTTAGTGATTGTGGCTGCAATCTTTGTTTCATCACCTGAGTCGGAACCTAAGTCTTGTTGTACAACAATGTTTGTCTTCTATTTCCCTTTATTGTTAAATTTATTCGATCTTAATTCAAGATGAAGCTTCCAGCAATGCACTTCATCATGGTCCTCTTTGGAATAATTTTTGCACACAGGTTTCTCCCCTTCTTTCATAATAGAAGCATTTTTTTCTGCTTTCCTTTAGATTTCTTTCCTTTTTCACCACTCTAGAATGGCTTCTTCTTACCTTCTTCTTGTACATTTTTTCCTCTTTCTTTGAGGTATGTAGCTTGAACATAGACCTCATCAATATTCGTGATATTAAACATAAGAATGGTGTGTTGAAGATAGTTATGTAAACCTCCTATGTATTTTAGCAAAGTATCTTGTGACTGCAAGTCTACTCCTAGCATAAGAGCTCTTCTCCTAAACTCCTAAGTATACTCTTGCACATTTTGACCTTTTAACTGTTTGAAAATTTTCCAATTAATGATATTATTTTATATGAGCTAAAGGGTAGAATTTTATTTTTATAGCAGCAATGAAACCAGACCAAGTAATAGAGATCTTACTATGTTTTTTGATATCGTCTTGAGTCCTTTCTTCCCACCAACTGAGTTCTTCACCCTCCATTTTCAATGAAGCCAACTCAATTTTAGTAGCATCCTCTTGAAGGTTCTGAATTCTACAATACACCTCCAACTGACGAATCCAATTATCAAGCTTCTCTGCGTTCACTTCACCATTATACATGGGCAACTCGAATTTAACATCTAGTTTAAGTAGAGGTGATTTTCCATCTCCTTTTGAAGAATGATGATGAGTATGAGTAAGGGTTGTATTAGTGGAAGAGTGTAAAGATGCTTGTGAAGAGAGGATGAAGAAGATGGTGGAGAGGGTGGACATCTTTCTCCATTCCCATTACCTCCTTTTCCATTACCTCCTCCTAAAGAGCCTTCTCCTTTAGGACATTTGGAAATTTCTCCTTGCAACCTGCTATTCCTCTCTTCATAGAGGACCTTCACCATCTCTGTCATATCAAAGAAATCCTTTCTAAATGTCTTCTCATCCTTTTGTCATGTTTGTAGGTTCTCCTTCATGAGACATGATCTCTGGAGTCTCAATTACAACTTGAGGCTGCAATGGTGTTGGAGATTGTGGCAACCTTGCTCTTCTTCCTCTTAACCCAACTTCATGGCTTCCAATAAGATTTCCTTCACCTCTTTTGAGTTTTAACCTTGTTACCATGACACAAAACTTGCAAACAATTAAATCTTTCTTTGCACAAGCAAATCAAGTAAGCAAAAACCAATGCTTTGATACCAACTTGATCTGAAATGGAGTAGATTAGTAATGTTGTGCTAATTCCCCATTCATAATAAAATCCAAGATGGTTATCATTTGCTTATCAAGTGCTTAAGGATTCAACATTTTTTCTTAATTAATTGATTCCCATGAGAGTTTCTTATGTAAATGTCATAAACAATTTAACATAAAACATATGATGAACAACAAAGAACATCAAAATACAACACACAACATAGAGATTTTATGAGGAGTTCACCCTTCCCGGGCTACATCTCCTTGGTCAAGCTTCCAATGTTTGGGCCTCTCTATTATGCTCAAAATTACAACAAAAGTGTGTTTACAATTCTCAAATTCCTCTGAAACCTATATCAATGAGTTAAGAATTTCCAAAACTGGTAGAATTGACTTTTTTTGCATCCATTTTGGTGGAAAATTGAAGAATTTATGACTTCTCCTAGTTCTCCCACTATTAGTTCCACAAAATGGTCCACAACCGATAGGAACCCACAATTTTGCTCTGAAATCCACTAACCGAGTCCGAATTTTGCCATGCAATGGGCCTTAGTCCGTCGGTGCTAACTGTCTAATCAAAAATCATAATCGACGGAGTTATGTGAGCTTATGGTCTATGAACAAGGCAGAAATTTGCGATTACAATATCGGCGGACCCAACGGGACATTATTCTGCAGCCTATGACTTATCACGTCTAGATCCTTTCGCTAATCGTAATCATGGAGTACCGATGGTCTTTTATGTGTGGGACTCTACCCTGTTTGCAATATGCGATTGCGATATTGCATCGCAACCTAGTACCTGTCAGGGGCCGATTCTCCATAATTCCTTCCTTCTCCGATATGTGATTGTGATCGCATCGCAACCCTATACCTATCAGGGTCGATTTCTGCAATGCCTTCGTTGTTGTGAAATGTGATTGTGATTTATTGCATCACAACCTTGGCCTTGCTTAGGGCCGATTCTTTAGAACGACCCGCCCGTGACATGCGATTTGCGATATGTGAGGGCCAATGGTGGCCTGCCACTTGGCACCTCATCATTCGCTGAAGAACCTTGCCACATCATCCAATCCTGCGATGTAAGCAAGTCAAACCTTAACTTTGACTTGCTATAACTTCTGCATATGAGCTTAGATTTGAGTGTCATTCACATCGTTGGATTCAAAATGACGAGCTCTTCGATCTGAATCTAAGTTTAACAAAATTTCAACACTTTTATTTTTTAGCATAAACTTGAGCACTTGATCAGTCGTAGTCTCAACTATGCTTTACAATTTGACTTTATAATTTCATTTTTACCTTTGTTGATATTAAATGATGATGCTTCTTCCTTAATTTCTTCACTTGCATGATGTAATTGAGTTGTGGTCTCCTTCTAATTATTCATAGTAGATCATTTGGTCCTTGAGGCCAATATTTTCCTTCAATAGTTGTAGATTATTCAATGCATACATAAGTGGGATGTTGTGCTTTATCATTACATTCTTCAATACTCTGTTTGGTAGACTGCTCCCACATTAACTTATAATAATGTTTGATCTCTTCTGGAATCTAGTGCATTAGAATGTCATGATCACTTTCTTCATTGTTCATATAGTCTTCGACATTTGTTGATTCTTCATATGTAGCTATGACTTTTGTGCAAGTTTTATCAAGGCTTGGTGATTCAATCCATGCTTTAAAGAATTGTAGCTCTTCTTAAAATTTTGTTATTTCTTCCTTATCACTTCTAATATTTGCACACTGAATTTTTCAACTTAACAAATCATCTATTAGTTTCTTCTCCCGTGACATTTGTAACCAACCTTCGCTTGAAAAGTTTTCCTTATCATATAGTGGTTCATAAGTTGTAGCACATTCAACAACATGAATACTTTCAACAACACCTTCACCTTCAACTATCTCACTACATTCCATTTCGGGCTCATTCAAATCTATATTTGGAATTTCATATGCCGCCTCTACCCTATGATACTTTCTCCTTAATTATTTAAATTCTCTTCAGAATTTTTAATTTTACTTTTCCTACCCATTGTTTTGGAGCAGCAGTTCTATGAACATATCTGAAGTTCTATAAAAGAAACGGCTATGTCAACAAGCTATGATTTGCAAGAGAGGCCATCATGTCTAAACAACAAATAAAAAATGAACTAACACAGGCACATGGATAACAACGATTCACTTCAATCACAATTCTACATGATATGTCAACTACCCACAATCAACTCCATGGTGTTGTCATTGGCCATCATCCTATCTGATTGCATACTAGCCTAGGCCTATCTTAACTCCGGATTTATCAAGTGTTGGGAGGGATCAAATCTCACGAGGTAAAAACCACTTTTTTAAGAGAAAAAATTCAGGAAAGGTTTGCACCTCGAGAGATTTTATCCCTCTTGGAGCTTGATAGATCTAGAGTTAATATGGATCTAGGTCGGTTTTAGTCATGTGCAGCCAAGGAAAATCTAACGAACATATGATTAATTTTATCAATAATATGTAAATTCATATAATATCAATATAATCATTTTAAGTATGCTAAATATGTCTCAGATTAATATGGTCATTTTAATTTTAAATTTGTTTAGTTACCTCAGTTTTTTGAGATGATAAAAATTATTAATAACTTTAATGATGAAAAATAATGAAATAAAAATTTTGAATGCAAAGTGACAATGTAATAGCGTTGAATGATAGAAAATGTGAATAATAAGAATATAGTCAATTATAAATAGTCTTGATTGTAATTAATCTCAAACTATTTTCTTCTACTATTCTTATTGTCACCCTTGTTACCATTGTCATCTTTTCATATCGATTATATGAAAATGACAAGTTAAATCATAAAGCATTTAAATCTTTAGCTCAAGCTATTGAAGTAAACATCATACCTTGTCTCTCTTTCTCTCCAATATTAATAGATTGAATTACTATAACACAAAAATTAATGTACATTGTCAATAATTTTTTGTGCTTACACTAAATCAATGCTTAATGTTAATCCAATCACTTTAAAATTAATGTACCATAATACATCCAATTACATCAAATCAGAAATCAACATCTACACTGAAATCAATGCATCTAATGCAAGCTATCAAATAATATTAGAAAAAAGCATTTACACTCAAATCAATGCATCTAGTGCAAGTAAGCAAATAATATTATAAGCCAACATCTACACTGAAACCAATGCATCTAGCGTAAGCAATAAAATAGGATTAGAAATCACCATGTACACTAAAATAAATGCATCTAGTGCAAGCAATCAAATAGGATTAGAAATCATCATCTACACTGAAATCAATGCATCTAGTGCAAGCAATCAAATAGGATTAGAAATCACCATCTACACTAAAATCAATGCATTTAGTGCAAGAAATCAAATAGGATTATAAATAATCTACATTTAAATCAATGCATCGAGTGCAAGAAATAAAATATTATTTGAAATCAACATCTACATTGAAATAAATGCATCTAATGCAAGAAATCAAGTAGGATTGGAAATCACCATCTATACTAAAACCAATGTTGCATTTAGTGCAAGTAATTAAATAGGATTAGTAATCACCTACATTGAAATCAATGCATCTAGTACAAGCAATCAAATATAATTAGAAATCTAAATCAAGTAATGGGAGTGAAGCTGTGGTGGAGATGGATGAAGGGAGGAGAAGACTTATGGAAAAGAATCTGGACACAGAAATACAACATGCCCACTAAAATTGAAGACCTTTTAAGACTGGAAGAATCTCCAAGAGGCTCTTCAATTTGGAACTTGGCCAATCAAAACAAAGATATAATCTCTAAACATGCATTCTTGGAAATCTGGAATGGGGAATTAGCTAAATTCTGGGATGAAGCCTGGCAGCAGAGAGCAAAATTGAAGGAATTGGAAGGCCTCAAAAATACATGTCAGAGAGAGAAGGAGGAAGGACTGAATCATGTAAAAGATTACTGGCATGAAGGAAGACAGGAGGAAACCTGGAGAACTTGGAAGGACCTAGAGGTGTGGGACAAAGACATAGATCCCGAACAACGAGAGCTATACACATCAGAAATGAAATCTAGTAGAATCAACCAAACAGGTCCATATATATTAAGATGGGGTAAATCTACGATAGGAACCTTCACAACTAAAGAAGCATATCATCTAACCACGCAGCAAGGGCAAGATGAAAATGCTTCCATATGGAAACAAATACGGCAGAGACGCTGGTGGCCAAAGATAACCATGTTCTTATGGTTGGTTGGAAAAAGCTGCATACTAACATGGGACCAGATTCAGAAGCATGGAATCTATGGACCCCCTAGATGTTTCCTATGCAAGCAAGCCCAGGAAACTCAGGAACATCTTTTAAACTCATGCCCCTTTGCCCAGTAGCAATGGGAGAAAATCAACAGGCTATTTGGGAAGACAAACAGAGATCCCCAAAGCATAAAAGAAACTATTAACCAATGCGGATGGGGCCAATTCTTGAGCCCGGTGGTAAGAAGAGCCTGGAGTTTAACGATGGGCTTCAACATCTGGATGATATGGAAAGAGAGAAACAAGAGGATATTTAAAGATAAAGAAATGCCCCTGGAATTTATCTAGAAAAGAACCCAAACTCACATAAGAGAAACTATCTTAACGGAAAACTGGAATCAAGAAGACTGGGAAAAAACTCCGGAGGAAGGTAAGATCCTGACATACCTCAATATAGAACAAGGAATGGTTCACTCCCAAAAACATAATGATCTGATAACGATTGTCAGCAGCCTGAAAAATTTCAGACGCCCTCAAGACGGCTTCATCAAACTTAACTTCAATGGAGCCTCTAAAGGAAATCCAGGGCCAGCAGGATTTGGTGGCATCTTCAGAGACCATCAAGGAAGGACAAGATGGGTGTACGCAGATCATGGAGGCATTATGAGCAACAACGAAGCGAAACTAACAGAAATTCACCAAGGACTAAGAATAGCGATCAGAAATGGATACAATAATTTGGAAATAGAGAGGGACTCAAAGATAGTGATAGAGATGCTTAGAAAGTTGAATAATGGAAAGGACTGGGAAAAAGTAGCATAGATCTGGAGGACGGTGGGCCTTATTCAAGACATGGAAATGCTCATGAAAAGAATAATCTATAAGATTATCAATCATACCAGAAGAGATGGCAATAAGGTAACAGACTTCCTGGCCAACTAGGGATGTAATGAACAAGGGGGGAAAGTGGATAGTATATGGCTGATGCATACAGAAGATCAAAGGTGGGAGACTCTAAAAGCAATTATCAACCATGACAATGATATGGACACGATCTCAAGGCAATAGTTACAAGTGGCCCTCGATCGGGATGAAAGATGGGAAGATGATGTGGGATAAGATCGTGGAGGGAAACGGTCAGCAGTGATGGCCTCCAAAAATTTCCATAATAAAACAAGACGCGGGGATGGCATGCAAATGGGACAGCCCCCTCGAGGAATAGAGCTGACAAAGTAGTGGGGGAAGAAACAACAGAAATCGGTAGCGCAGGATTGATTAGACGTGGGGAAGCTGACAGAAAGCGAATAAGAGAGGAGAGGGTAAGGAGGGTGGTCACTAAGAAGTGAAGGAGGAAGATAGCGAGAGCGGAAGATAAGATGGTTTGACATGAGGCAACACACAGAACCAGGTATGTTTTCGTAAAGCCGAATACTGTAATTTTCTTGTTTGTAGATAGTATGGTGGAGAAAGGGGGAGAGATAGGATTAGCAGAGGAAGGGAGAAGTATATTAGAGGGGGTTAAATCCTTTAAAGATGGCAGTAAGGAGGAGGAAGGAGGGATGGAAGAAAACTCAAGGGAATAGCACATAATGGGAGGAAACAGGGGCAACCAGAGCAAAGCCCCTCTAGGTTTCTGTAAGGGAGATGATCAGGGACCTTTTGAGGAGGACAAAGAAACAATCTGGGAAATGGGGAAGAATGTAAAGTTTACCCAACTATCTGCGACAAGGGGAGAAAAGATTAAGGGTAGTCCGACCATAGAGAGAAATTTGAATGGGGAATGCCAACTCAGGGGAATGGGGATTCAGGAAAGGAGAAAAAAGGCAATGGTAGAAAATCTAACCTTCTTTGTTGGACAGGATACACAGGCGACTGTAAGAGGCAGAATGGCGCAGACGAGATGAGGAAGGGGGTGTGGTGGAAGAGGCCAGTCTAACCAACCTGGCCGCAACAATAACGCAACTACCTCGATGGCCCCACAGAGACGCAGCCAGAGAACAATAAGGAAAACTGTCCAGGAGGCAGAAAGGGCATATAGAGAAGGCACAAATGAAGACATGCACAGACTTATTAATGAGATGGAAGAAAATGCAATGGAAGAAGACACAGAGCCAGGAATGGAGGAGTCGGGGGACCTCATCCCAGACCCAAGAAACATGAGGGGTCACATGACCCTATATAAACAGGCCTTGCATGTTTACTGGGTGTTGAAACGCCTACTTGCAAAGGTGCTCGAGCAAGTTGCAGGAGAGATGGCGGAATTGGCCCAAGGTATGCCTAACATGAAAAAGGAAATGAAGAACCTTCAAATTACCATGATCATGCAGGATAGTAAGCTGGACGAGATCCAACAATAGTTGAAGAAGCTCATTCCATCACATCGAATAGAGGAGGTACCACCCGAGGGAGGGGAAGCATGACCTTTAGGCCGAGCTGCTGGCTCTATGGATAGATTTTTGAGGATAATATTTCATCTTTTTGCTTGTTTTCATGGCCACTAGATATATGTTTAGTCTTTTCTGTTGTGAAGTATACTTAGTTTGGATTGATAGACTTTCCCATTTTTGTTACTGGATGGCATATTTCAATTTGAGGTGGCCAACAAACTTGGTTTCCCATCTGGGCAAGTTGAGGCCACCAAAATGATGTATATGGTTGAACCTGGATTATATGAATAGCAAGAGAAAGGAACTACCTGAGCTTACAAAAAAAAATATAATTAGAAATCAACATCTACACTAAAATCAATGCATCTAATGCAAGCAAGAAAATTGGATTAGAAATCACCATCTACACTGAAATCAATGCATCAGTGCAAGAAATATTCTTCCCTCTCCCCCCTTCATATATATCTATATCTCCCTCAATGTCTCCTTTGTCTCTCTATCTCAACCCCCCCAAACACACATGTTCTCTCACACCATATATATCAATCTCAATATCCCTTCATCCCTCTCTTCTTCTCTCTCTTAACTTTCCTTCTATATCTCTATCTCCCTTTGTCTCTCTATATCACCCCCAAAACATACACTCTCTTTCTCCAATATATCTATCTATCCCTCCCTCCTCCTCTCCCCCTCTCTCTCTCTTTCCCTTATCTCCCTCTCCCCTACTTCTATCTATCTTCCCTCATGTTGTCCTCTATCCCTCTCTCTCTATATTCCTTATCACACCCTCTCTCTCTCCACCTTTCTCTATCTATTTATTTCTTCTTACCTCCCTCTCTCTCACCCTCCAACTCCGTCTCTCTTTCCCTATCTCTCTCCACTCTCTCACATCCTCTCTGTCTTCCTTCTTCTCTCCCCCTCCCTCTCTCTCTCTCTCCACCCTCCAACTCTATTACTACATCCCTCCCTCTCTCCTCTCTATTTCTCTCCCCCATTCTCTCCATATCTCCTCCTTTGTCTCTTTATCTCACCCCCAAACATACACACACCCTCTCTGTTTCTCCCTTGTCACTCCCTCTCTCTCTTCACTTCTCACTCTCTATGTATTTCTTCTTCCCTCCCTCTCTTCTCCTCTCTCTCCCCTCTCTCCTCCTCTTTCCCTCCCTCTCTCCTCGTCTCTCTCAAGTCCGCTCTCTCATACTTCTTCTCTCTCCCTTTTAATCATGCCTCTCTCTCTCCCCCCATCTCTCTCTCCCTCTCTCTCTCTCTCTCTCTCCAATCCTCTCTCTGCCCCCATCACTCTCTCTCTCTCTCTCAAACTGTGTTACTATATCCGCCCCCCTCTCCATCCCTCTCCTTCTGTCCCCCCTTCTCTCTAGCTCTCCTTCTTTGTCACTTTATCTCACCCCTACACATATACTTTCTCTCTCCATCTCTCCCTTGTCACTCCCTCTCTCTTTCCACTTCTCACTCTCTATGTCTTTCCTCTTCCCTCCATCTCTACCCCTCCATCTCCCCCCCTCCAAATCCATCTCTCTATCCCTCCCTCTCTCCTCCTCTCTCTCTCCCTCTCTCTCCTACCTTCCTCTCTCTACCTCCATCTCTCTCTCTTTGTCTCTCTCTCTCTCTTCCCTCCAATCCTCTCACTATCTCACTCCCTCTCTCCTTCTCTCTCTCTCTCCTTCTCTATCCCTCTCACTCATCTCCGCCTCTCTATCTTCATTCCTCCTCTTGTGTCACGCCCCCAAGCCTATGTGGTCTTTCAACCGTGCTGACGAGGTGTGGCACCACCGAACACTTTCTTTTTAACAATACTCGTGCACATGGACTATGCCTAATTCACTTTCTCCTACTTAGTTTGTGATTCTCAACCAAGTATTATTATGTTATCCTTTATACCAATGAACACCCATACACATTCATTATCATCAGCAATTATAAAAGAGAACAACAATTGCAACAGTATAAAGGGAGGGGCAACTCCTTGCAATATGAGTCTACCCAAAAATATATTATACAATCTTTCATTTTTACAATGCACAAGTTAAATCTTGGGAAACCCCAAATTTACACTTAGCCAAATATACAACATCGGAAAACTCGGTTACCCAGCTCGCCGGCACCTCCGCACGGTCGCTACACGACTAACCAAACCTTCGTTCACCCTGTCGCACCGTCGTGTCGTTTGCCCAACTCAGGCACACCTCCAAGTCACCACACACGGGCACCTCCCACCCAAGGCACACCTCCGTCCACAAACCAACACTCCAACAAGTCTTTGTGCACACTTGCATGATGGGCGGGCGCTCACCCGAGTCAACAAGACACCCTCGCCAAGTCGTCGCATAAATCGACCCTCCGCACGATCACCCCGGGCACGCCTTGCCCAACGACTTCGCCTCTCACTGTGAGCGATATCCACAAGTGCGTTCCACTAAGGAGAGCGCATGAGCTATGCGCTCATCTCTCCTCTAGAATTGCGCACAAGTCCTTCTCCTCAAGAGCGAAGAGCTAATGATCAAGTGTGTTGATGATCTCCAAGTGCTCCAATGCACTTACATATATACGCATCGCAATGGGGTGGTGGCTCACCCAGTTGACCACCAAATCTCCGTCTGCACACCTGTCTGAATGCCCACCTATGTGTCGGCCTCGCGCTCCATGGCAAGTCGGCCAACCCACACCGCAAACGCCCAACCGAGTGTATAAATCTCCCATCGCACTTCATTGTAACACATGTTCGTTGCATGTATCGTCGCACAAGTGGTCGCACTACCGTCGCAACCGCAGCTCCGCACTTTTCCAATGCTCGCCCAACCGGTCGTTCGGTCGTGCACGACCGCCCGTCGTGTGCGTGCGCCCGGCCGCCCGACGCCCGATCGCACCGCACAAACGAAGGCTTTACATCCTCCTCCACCTGAAATCATTGTCGTCCTCGACAACATACCATCCTGGTAACCATCCACCAAGATCATCCATGATGTCAACTCCTCCACATACTGCAACCATCTCTGCAACATATGTAGAACCACCGCCTCCACCATGTCTCACCTCGGAAACCATCCGTCACCAAGATAACCATACCAAGGTATACCCATCGGTATGTCATATATCAGAAGTCATCTCAATCCATGACCATCAACCACCATATCACAATCCCCACATGTTGCTCACCCTCGTGGAAGGCTGGCCCCTCCATCTCAAGCTACATGCCCACTGCAACATATCGTGTCGACCTCATCATGTGTCGCCCCCATGTGAACTGCTGCCATGATACTCCAACACAATGCTAACACATCTCTGCACACTACTAGTCCCCATGTTTGAACTAGTCGGATGGCCAGTCCAACTGTCACGCTGAAACCATGAGAGTGAACATCCTCATGCCACCATCAGTCGTTTCTCAAAACATCCCTGTTACATCCTGAACTCGATCAAGAATCCACCCTCATAAGTAAACCATGCTCAGGTCCATGAAGTAGTCCTCATCTCATCTGCAACATGTCCATGATGTTTGGTACCAATGTGCTAAAGGAAATCAGCCACATCTATCCCAACATCATCCATATGTGTGCCTCCTCAATATGAAGAGACAATCTTATCAAACTCCAACTCTTGGTGTGCCACATCCATGTCCATGAAGTTACCTCCATCACATCTGCAATGTGTCATCCCTCAAGTCTGCCATAGAAACAAGTATACACCTGTCTCATGTATCCATGTGCTGCCCATGATCATAGATCAATC
>APFE030586965.1:65119-93738 GCA_000404065.3 Pinus taeda
CCCATAGTCTGCTCACAACTCCATCCAAGTCCATGGCCTTGTTGTACAAGAGTGCACAACCTCTCCATCGGCTCATAAGTAAAACATCTCCATGTCACATCAGCAAATCTACCTGCACAACATCCCTGCCTTGTCACTCCTCATTGGATGTCCATAAGTGACACCTCTACAAGTGCTCATGCACAATGTCCCTGTATAAGACTGCCATGCTCCACGTCTCCAACCTGATGTCCATGACTAAGTTGTTCATGTAGTCCAACCAAGTAGACCCATCACAACAATCGGTCATCCTCACCCAAGCTGCAATCTTCGGTCTAGTGAACTCGATCACCCAACCATATCATCACATGAGTCTCTCCATCATAGCTCCTCCACCAAAGTGTCCACCAAGACTTCCTCTTGGTCTCGGCCATGAGAAGTCCACCCAAGAGTGTGCCCTCCAATCTGTCCATGAGTCATGCCAAGCACTTAGCCAATGTGACTAAAGCATGACCCATTCATCCACAATGATCATTAAGTTCCAACCTTGTCACGGGCCTTTGTACCTTCTACCATAAGGTCACAATCAACCCCAACAAGTCCTGCAATAGTCAACAATCCTTGCTTCTCCATACAAGGTCTCATCATAGTCATCCATGGTAAGATGCTCCCTAGCATCGGCAAACTGGCTTTGCCCTTCCCTGCATGCGGTCCATCTACCAAATGCTCAAATGAAACACAAGTATCAATACTTACTTCATCATCATGAGGTTCCTCCATGAGAGTACCCTCATCCATACATGTCTGCAAATTGCACGATCTTGGTCCAACTTGCCTCAAGTTCATCCTCCATCATGGTCATGTCTGCAACATCTTCAACTATCACGGCTTCCTCTTCCTTGTTTGCACAATCTGTAACTTCATCTTGCTCCATTGTCCATCCAAGTTGAAGAAGCTCATCTTCAACATTCTTTTCCAAGACTGCAAGCTTCTCTCGAATCCGGGGATTCTCCCCTTTCATCCGCTTCAACCTGTATAAGGTAAGCAAGAGCTTCCCTTCGCATTCCTCCAAACCTGCCATGCCTTGTCGCACGTCTTCCCCGGTTCATACTTTGTTTGGTCCACAGACGCCCAAACTGTGTATACCTGCCCACACGCAGTCCCACTTGCCCACCTGACAAATGCCCAAATCGTATGACCAGCACGTAGTACCGCCTGTCCAACTCTACGACACCCGGTTCCAACCTTCACCAACTTCACCAAGTTCCCTACAACCATGAACCGGCCCTTGTTCCACTTGTATGTGAAACTAGCCTCCTTCACCTGCAAGTACCTGCTTCCACTGTCACGAGCAACTTGCTCAACCCAACTCTCAAGTTGTGTATTAGCTTTCATCCGCAAGCTACGCCAGCTCTGATACCAACTCACGATAGTGTGGTGGGATCAGCACTTCTCATCAACCCCAATATCAGCTCTGATACCAACTGTCACGCCCCCAAGCCTACGATGGTCTTTCAACCGTGCCGGCGAGGTGCGGCACCACCGAACACTTTCTTTTTAACAATACTCGTGCACATGGACTACGCCTAATTCACCTTCTCCTACTTAGTTTGTGATTCTCAACCAAGTATTATTATGTTATCCTTTATACCAATGAACACCCATACACATTCATTATCATCAGCAATTATAAAAGAGAACAACAATTGCAACAGTATAAAGGGAGGGGCAACTCTCTGCAATATGAGTCTGCCCAACAATATATTATACAATCTTTCATTTTTACAATGCACAAGTTAAATCTTGGGAAACCCCAAATTTACACTTAGCCAAATATACAACATCGGCAAACTCGGTTGCCCAGCTCATCAGCACCTCCGCATGGTCGTCACACGACTAACCAAACCTTCGTTCACCCTGTCGCACCGTCATGTCGTTTGCCCAACTCGGGCGCACCTCCAAGTCGCCACACACGGGCGCCTCCCACCCAAGGCACACCTCCGTCCACAAACCAACACTCCAACAAGTCTTCATGCACACTTGCATGATTGGCGGGCGCTCACCCGAGTCACCAAGATGCCCATGCCAAGTCGTCGCACAAATTGACCCTCCGCACGATCACCCCGGGCATGCCTTGCCCAACGCCTTTGCCTCTCACCGTGAGCGATATCCACAAGTGTGTTCCACTAAGTAGAGCGCATGAGCTATGCGCTCATCTCTCCTCTAGAACTGTGCACAAGTCCTTCTCCTCAAGAGCGAAGAGCTAATGATCAAGTGCGTTGATGATCTCCAAGTGTTCCAACGCACTTACATATATACGCATCACAATGGGGTGGTGGCTCGCCCAGCCGACCACCAAATCTCCGTCTGCACACCCCTCTGAACGCCCACCTATGTGTCGGCCTCGCCCTCCATGGCAAGTCGGCCTACCCACACCACAAACGCCCAATCGAGTGTATAAACCTCCCATCGTACTTCATTGTAACACATGTTCGTCGCATGTATCATCACACAAGTGGTCGCACTACCGTCACAACCGCAGCTCCGCACTTTGCCAATGCTCGCCCAACAGGTCGTTCGATCATGCACGACCGCCCGTCGTGTGCGTGCGCCCGGCCGCCCGGCGCCCGATCGCACCGCACAACCGAAGGCTTTACATCTTGCCTCTCATTCAATTTATCTCTATCTCTCCCTTGTCACTTCCCCTATGTCTCCACCTCTATCACTATATGTCTTTGTTCTTCCCTCTCATATAATTCTAGAGTTAAAATATATCATGATATATTAATCTATATTATAATATAACAAATTAATTTTGTATTAATCCAACATTATTTAAATTTAATAATATTAATATTATAATATATTAATATGAATATTATATTTAATAATATTATTATTAATATTTTAATAATTAATATTAGGGTTAATAATAATTTTGCATGGTAATCAATAATAATTTGGCTCATGGTATTTGGTCCATAGGCTTCACTTAAATAAAACTTCTTTTTGATTTTTCGTAAATATAAAGAGGTTTTATGGAGTAAAATATAAAAAAGTTTTATTTTTTACTGGACTTCTGGAATATATATATACACCAAACTTCCTGTTTATTTATATAGCAAACTTTTTTTTGAGTATTCATAAACTTTTTTATATTTTAAATTTATATTATGTTTATACATAATAATAATTAAATTGATTTTTAAATAGAGTTCACATTAGATTAAAAAGGTTAAATATAAAATATTAACCATCAGTATATTTACGTTTAATTTAATTTACGTGTTTATGATTACATTTTTACGTATAATACGCAAAGAATATGCTCGAGCTCATACACAAATATTTCACCACACACTAACACGCGCTTCTTGGATACAATTCTGGCGGGGCAGTAGCAGTCGAGAGAAACAAAAGAATAAAAACACACCACAACAAGTATTGTGGCCAATCTCAATTGCCACTACATGCATATTTAGTTGAGCTGAGACCCGAATGTCCAGCGATGGAATTTGTTGTAATTTCAAGCAGTGAGCTTAGTGAAAAAAAGAGCACGATCAGTGTTGCGTGTGAAGGAGAGTTACAGTGCATGCTCATGGAAGAGAGCGACTGATGTTAGTGGACCTGTAGCACTGAGGTTTTTTTAAAGTGATCAGTGAGGCGGTGTGCATGTTTCCAATTGATTGTGGAGCTACAACAAATAGTGTGTAAGAGTGTTAGTGAGCTATTGAGATCAAATTCAAATCTGCATGGGTGGTTTGTAGCTTATTGCTTGAAGGGTCCTGCGTTCGTTGTTTTTAATTCTTATAGATCCATAACATTTGACAGCTACATAACACTGGTTTGGGCCTTCTCCCTGACCAGTGGGGTCATTATCAAGGATGTTAAATGAAGTGTGGAAGAGGTTCAAACTCACGACCTGAGAGGAAGCATGGTGCTTGGTGTGGCCACATGTGCGGTTTGGTGCCGACGTGCCTGATGTTAGTTGTTATGTGTTGAGTTGTTCGGTGCTTGGTGAGTCGACTGGTGAGGCTGCTAAATCTGTTGCTCGATTTCCTCTGCATTCATCCTTCCTTACCGTGAGAGATTATCATGGACTGAGCTAAGAGAAAGAGGATTGAGCTTGGCGTCCACTGTCACTGTGGCCTGGACGTTCAACTAGTGTGGACAAATTTCATTTTCGAGGTTCCTATTTTGTGGCAACTGAATATCAAAAGCTCTGTGTTTCAAGGTTGAAGGAGCAACTGAAATTTTTGTGCAGCAGAAGGTAGTAGAGGCTTTATCTTCGATGCACTTGTTGATGAGACTGCTATAGCTGTGTTAAGGAACATTGATGGTGTCACTACTACATGTAGGGGCTTTTAAGACAATATTTGAGTCAATTGTCTTAACTTAAGACAAAAAGAAACTTGTGTATTGTCTTAAATATTGTCGGGTGTCTCAAAATATAATGTCTCAAAAATTTGTCTCTATAAAGACAATATAGAACACATATTGTTATTGTAACAAGAATTATTGTTTATTAAGAGACAATTTGGTTTGTCTCTCTAGAGACAATTTCATTTGTCTCTCTAGAGACAACTTCATTTGTGTCTCTCTAGAGACAATTTCATTTGTCTCTCTAGAGACAACTTCATTTGTGTCTCTTTAGAGACAATTACATTTTTGTCCTTTTAGAGACAATAGTTGAGATTAAAAACATATTGTCTCTATAGAGACAATATGTCCATAATTCAAACACAATATAGAAAATTATATAAAAAAAAAATAAATAAAATCATAATTCAAACTATTGTCTCTCTAGAGACAATATAAAAAAATTATTTAAAAAATAAATAAATAAAATCATTTTGAATGTTCTTTCAAAGTAGTTTCACATTCAAAGTTCACAAATAGTACTCGTATACGAGAGAAACCACCATAGAAATTCCTGTCTGATAGAAACCAGGGCATATGGGTTGTTAATATTCCCTTTGTTTAGCAAGAGGGGATTCAATTCATTACTAAATTTACGCCCAAGTTTTACTACTTCAAATGGGAGTCAAAAGTTTGGATTTAAGATGCTACCTTAGCTTTGATAAGTGTTCCATCTCCCAGTTTTACTATAGTTAAAGAAGAATTTGTAGACTGTTGAATGGAAACGACTTTAGATTTAGACAATGTGAATCTTTATGCAGAAATCAATCGAGATCCCAATTAATGAAATGGCAATACCTTTATTTGTTCGACAGACAACATACCCACAAGAATACCCAGGCAGGCTTGACAACCACAGTTATCAACTGTACAAGATTGTAGGAATTTCGTTGGTGGCAGGTATGGGTTAGTTTTATGCTTCAATCATGTTATCAAAAATATAGCTTCATCGCTCAACTGGAATAATAGAGTGAGTATGATATCTAGAACTAGATTACACAGTATTATAAAGTGAGTATTCTTTCGCTTGAACGGTCTGTAATGGAACGTTTTTATGCCTACCCAGTTCTTTTAACTTCTTTTTCAAAATATTTTTGATCATTGTTGAAAATTAATACTCTGAACAGACTCATCACAAATATTCTTTAACTGATCACTTATCAAAAGCTTGTGAGGTTTCTTATGTAGCCCATGAATTATTTTGATTTTAACCAAGGAATACTCGCTTATTACGTTTGATAACAAAGGCATTAGCAATGGGTTCTACAGCAACCCACTTCCATTTTCTAAGTACTTGCAAACCGCTGACATCGCCTTGCATTAGAACAATGATGCCACCTGCGTCTGAATGGCTTCTTAAAGAAAGGGTAACATCTGGGTTTGGGCATGGTGGATAGTAATTTACAAGTAACAGCTGTTTGTGTTCCCCAAAAATATTATTCAAGTAATCAGAATGGAGTCCTAGAGCTTCAGAAATTGCAGCCAGTAGCCTTAAACACAGTGCCCTCACCTCCACAGGGTACTTGCCTGTAGTTTCCCTGTAACAAAAGCTTCAATATTATATTAGGCCAAACTAGTTATGATTTTTGCTTTAATGGTTGACACAAGGTTTAATGGCTACCTATATGCTACAGATTTTTTAGGCCAAGAGTCGATGACTTTGTGTAATGGAAAACAAGGGTGTCTCAGATAGTCCCTCCAGTTAAGGACTTCATCTTTGTGAATATTGAAGCTTGTAGCAAGCTGAGCCAGTTGCTTTGGATCCTCTGAATAGAGGCATGCACGATCTTCCATCGGCATTTCAAAGAATTCTTTGGCGATTCCCATCATGTTTTTCATCACCCTCTCTGGTACCCAATGGTTCACTATCTAATCATATCTTGCATCTTCAACCATATTAATACTGAATTTGAACAATTTTTTTTTTTAAGAATTAATGTTCATAATTGAGATTTTGGAAGTTTATTGAGACATATTATGAGATTCAAAATTCAAATATTAAAATTCAAAATTCAAATCTTCAAAATAGTTTATATTTCAATATCATGAGATTCAAAATTCAAAGCCTCATGAATCCAATCCCTTCCGCAAAAAAAATCATAACTTGGGACATTGGAGATTGAAGGTTGTACCTGGAAAAAGCCATCCTCCTGACATGCACGTTGGATTTGTTGTATGACAGTGGTTCTGCTAGGGCCATCCAGGTGTTTCAGATCTACCACTGGAATGCTCTCGTAGAAAGATACCTGAGACATGTTGGGTTGCTCCTGGGGAGGCAAAATATATTTGTTCTGCACCTCAACATTGTTTATTCCATTGCACAGTAGTTTCTCAACACCATTAGCATTGGTCTCCGTGTGAAGATCCATTCTAGAGGACATGCATCTTTCTTTCCTCTTGATGTTATTGCGAATACAATTTTTTTTCCATACAGATGTTGCACGACTTCTAATCGAAGTTAGAAATTGCAAGTTCGAATTGCAGAAATTGCAATTTGTAGAGCTCCGAATGGAAACAGAGGCTATACGTAGGGTCAACCAATAGTTTTTACCTCGGAAACATTGACAGTTGCAACAGAAAGTGTCCCGGATGAAAACAATATTGCAAAGGGAGGATTTGGCTCGTATACAAGGTATTAGCGCTTACTTTATAATATCATTTATTCTAGTAGTCTAGTAGGTAAACTGTTCATTGTACAAGCTTTATGTAAACCAATTTCAAAGTTAAAATAAATCCTCAAACATAGCTAGAATTTTCAGAGAAAATTTTAACAAGCCATAATATATTACAAGCAACAATCATCGCAACTAGCGTTTCCCCCAACAGTACACAATGAAAGGTACTTGAGAATTCTTGAAATATTTGAAGAGTACAAAAAGTTCTTGTGCAAAATGTGCAAGAGTATATAACGGAAAAAACTGTCTTAGCATATAAAAATAGCTTTGTAATGGAGTTGAACTAAGATAGCTTAGCCAACTCCACCGATGAAAACATCTGCACAGTACCCAAATCACATATAGAGAGATGCGATAATGCTATTCTAAGCCCCAAATACAAATCAGAATTAAATGTCGGAACTCAAGAGCAAACTCCAATGATACAAAACTAATTGAATCCACCAATCCCTAAATATGCAAAAGCATCTTAACAAAGCTATTCAAAAGCATCATCATCGTCATCTGGAAGGGGTTGGGCTGTAGCTGCTACAAGTTCTGCCTCGTACCTGACAACATAAAAGATTGTAAGCCAAAGTTTCCATCTTTTATAAATGGAACAAATTATTTCAATAAAAGTTAACAAAAAATAATAAGAAAATAGCATTCTACTTACTGCTGCTGGGTTGCAAGGTCTATCTGAACCTCAGGAGGAGCAAGAGCAGGTGACTCCACAAAATGAAGGTTTGGATCCCTATAAAAATAACTGATTATAGAATCAATGCAAATTTTTTAATATAACATTCATATTAGGGAGCATCAAAAACTAGATTAAAGGCTCACCCTGAGAGCTTCCGTGCCAAGTACAGGAATGGCTTCTCAAAGTTGTAGTTACCTTTTGCAGATATCTCATAGTACTGAAGATTCTTCTTTCTATGAAAAGTAACTTGCTTAGCTTTCACTTGCCTATTCTTCATATCAACCTTGTTTCCACAAAGAACAATAGGAATGTTCTCACACACCCTGAAATTCACAAAGATATTTAGCTAATCGGTTCAGGCAGTTGTGCCACCACACAATTAAGGAACCTTCATTTCTACTTAGAGATCCAACTTCTCTGCAAAAGAGATATATGCAAAGATCTCTGTGCCACGTTGGGACATTCTTGTAAGTCAATCGTGCAGTAACATCTAACATGATAACTTCACATTGCCCATGAATACTGCAACAAACAAAATCCCAATCAGTAAATAAGAAGGAAACAAATAAATAGAAGTGGAAAAACACGAAACCCTTGCCAATTCAATCAGGAAAATGACAACAGAAATAGGAAAAGCAAACCAGTATTGATCAAAACAACCAATAATAGAGTCTGTCTATAAATTCAAAATTAAACTAAATTAAAATTCAAATAAATATAAGTGGAAAAGTATAAAACCCTCGCCAATTCAACGAGGAAAATTCCAACAAAAGCAGGAAAAGAAAACCAGTATTGATCAAAACAACCAATAACACAGTTTGTCTATAAATTCAAAATTAAATTAAATTAAAATTCAAAATAAAGAGACATAAATGAGTAAAACAGAGTTCTGATAAAAAGGAACCAAAAAAGGGCTCATAGTTGCTCCATTGTCATTGATATTGAGGTTAAAAGGTGTTGCTACTGAGCCCACAATACATACATATCAACACGAGAAAATAGAATTGATAAGTCAAAAGTTCTCTTGGGATTGATCCAAGTTTAAATCCATGTAGGACCTTTCTAAACAAAAAGTTGAAAAGGCACCCCAAAAGCTCAAATGTACAGTGCTCCAATCAACAGGTGTCTACTACACCTGCAGAGGATGACAAAAAACACTACTTTTGTAAAGTCCCAAGAGACCTGATTTCAAGTGAAAGTCAAAATCAGTCTGGCAAAATACAGAAATGGGAAAATAATCAAACTAATTATTGATGTACCTTAACCACATTTTGTCATTAAACCTTAATTGACTGAGCTATAAAGTTGGGTCAGCATTTCATCCTTGGCTTTCTCAACTTGACAAAGCCCCACAGCCTGCAAATCATCAAATCATCAATTCAAGTATCATGGACTGAATAAACACTGAGACTCTGTATGGTTGTATTGTGTGCTCATCCACATGGATGTCTTACTTTGGGAACATTTGCAGCAAGACTATTCAGAACAGCTTCCACATAACCATGGACCTCTTGAGCCATCATTCTGAGCTCCTCCTCCGGATCTACAGGCCTTCTTACCATGGTTTCCTGGATTATAAACAAGAAAATCAAACTGAGGTTGAACATTAAGTTGGGAAATAATTTTTCTATTCTCATCGTTGTATATGGTCATGGTCTCCTAGGCTAAAATGTGTATTGATTCTTAAATTATTTAATAGCAAACATTTTGATTATGTACATGTGCAACTTACGATGGAACTCTATGTGCTTCATTTCCTATATGCAAGTGTTTCAATAAAAGCTATAGTTGTTCACGATTATACTTTGGGTTACATAAAGTAGTCTTGGTCTCTGGCTAGCTGAATATTGCCTACCCTCTACCTTATATCTATTTAATTTTTAACAGTGGAAATAATTTGTCTTGAAGATCGAAGAAAACTCAAAGGATGTTAGTCCTAGCTGAAAGCAAAGACTAGCAATCTATTTTCATTTTCTACTAAATAGTTCTCTACCAGAGAAACCAAATTTTTTGGTTACCTATAATTATTCATAAGTTGAACAATTGTCCAGCAGCACAATGCATACTTATCTACAATATAATTGTCCAGCAGAAAATAATGTGACTAGCATGCATTTGAATGCAGTTTACTAATTTTGTAACCTTAAACAGGCATGTGAGTACTCGATAACATAAATAACAAAATAAATATAACATGTCCTCCTACTGACACAAGATGTGAATTGATACTCTGTTTCAATTTATGAGATGAGAGAATTACTTATGAGAATATTTAAGATATCTGCACGTTCAGACTGAGGTGGAATTCATCGAATGTTTAAGTTCCCTCCCTCCCTTCAGAAAACCCAAACAACAATCATTTATCGGTCGCCCGAAGGATGAAAACATAGACCCACGGAAAAAAAAAAGAGTAAAATATTTAACATATCTACCTAGCTGGTGGGCAGGTGAAGCAGATGATAATTACTACTGAAAACACTATAAGTCCCATCCATCTATTTGATTCCATGATCTCGACATGCCCATGCCCTATCCATTTTTTTCTGCCAGAAAAATAAATAAATAAAAAACACCTGAAAAAATAGAAAACCATTGGAATCAGATGTATGAAATCAAATATTGTTAATGATTAACATATAGCATCACAAAATAGATACAACAATGTCATGTTTCTTGTACAGTCCAATTAGAAGGTGCTTTAGAATAACAATTTAACATCTGGTAGAGCAGATGAAATGAGAATACAATGAATAGAAATATCTGCAAACAAAATCCATGAAACATTCTTCTTTCTCATAGCATACCAAGAGCCATTCATGGACATGCTCATGATCCCATCATGTTTATCAACTACTATGATTCGTTATGACATACATACCCCACTCTCAACACTTCTAATTAATGAATATGGTTGGTTAGAACTCTGTGAAACGAATTAGGACCAATTTCTCTAATTAATTTAGATGTAAGGTATCAATCTACACGTACCTAGTCATCTGGAAATAATATATTGATGTGCAAAGAAACTCACAAATCACGGCGTATCTATTTCATGCCCTGCAAAAACTTGTAAAACTAACCACTGAGATAAAATAATGAAATTAAACAGCATTTTGAACTGTTAAAAATAGAAGGAACGAAGGCCAAGTACTATGTAGTCCACACAGTGCACCAAGTGAAAAGGCTAGCTGGCCTTGAGCTGCATCTGTGGCTCCAGGAATGTCAGTCACTGTCCTGAGTGAGATCACCAATACAAAAACAAAAATTATTATTTATTCAACTTATTGACCATTATCTTAAAACAATTGTAAATAACCTAGTAGAATCCAACATAGTTCCATTTAATCTAACATAAGAATGTACAAATCTATCTAATCTGTAAGAATATCAGTTCCATTTAATCTAACCTAAAGATAGTATAAATGTATCTAAACCTCGAAAATATCACACCTCAATGCTTAAAAGTCAGTATTTAAAAAAACTAACAAAAAGATCTCGGTTCAAGAGTTTATCACCTTAGGTAAAAACAACTAAAAAGTAAAAAAATTAAAAAAACCAAAAAAGTTTAGACCTAAAATGATTCATCTTAACTTCATGTTATCTTTAAGATGATGAGAACAAAAAAATTACTAAAACAAAAAATATTAACCTAGTAAACTAGAATACATTAATCTTCATCAAACCTATTAAAAAAGCATCTTAATCTCAAATAATATATCAAATTAAGCAAAAGACAGGAGAAAATAAATAAATAAACCATCTTAACCTAATACACTATGATAGAATACCTGTTCCTTTTCTGCTGTTCCGTTTTTTCTGTTGTTCCTTCGGGAAAAAGGAACAGTAGAAACCAAAGGTGTTGTTCCTTCTTCCCTAGCTCTTCTTGGCACCTCAACATGTATTTCAGGAGCTCAGTCTCCCTCTTTTTTTTTTTTTTTTTTTTTTTTTTTTTTTTTTTTTTTTTTTTTTTTTTTTTTTTTTTTTCAGATTTATAATAGCAACCGAATTTGTCAAAAAAAAAAAATCCATGATGTATTAAAGCCAGATGAAAATTAGAGTAGATCCAACTGAACTACGATCTATCCATCAACCAGCTGCAAACCTCAAAGAGATACCAAATTTTAAGAAAAACTATGAATAAACTCCCATTACCAATACCAACCAGCATTATATCCATCTTTATCAATCTATTTTTAAGCTGGGTGCAAAGTTCACTGAGATACCAAATTTAAAAAACTACCATAAATAATAGATCCATTTTCTCCAGATCTATTTTGGTTAACCATAATAAAATAATAACTGTGTGAAAACCTCATATTCAAAAATTTGAATCTATTATTCTCTAGTACCAATTATATGGTATTTTGACAAGACAAAAATTGTTAGTTTAATGTTTTAAAAGTGAATATATGATCACCAGGTATTTGAAAATACTCAAAATATTTATTAAATAATATTTGATTGTCCAAAGGCTATTATTTTGAACTGAATATTTATTAGATAGTGTTTCCCAAGCCAAAAAAAAAAGAAGATGTCTTAACCTTGAAGATGGATCTATTAAGTTATTAACTCTAGTTGGAGACCTGAATGTTTTAACCTTGAATCTATTAGCTCTTGCTGAAAAGAAACTCTTTATTAGATAATATTGACTTTAACTTTGAATCAACAGACTCAATGAACAAACAAAATGTTTCTTAGATAGTGTTACAGTCCAGAAGCAAACAACTTTGAATCTGTTAGGGCTGGCCACAGATCTCAATGTTTTACCCTTGAACCTATGAACTCCATGTGCAAACCTGAATATTTATTACATAGTGTTTGACATGCAAAGACATTAAGGTCTTAGCATCCTAATTTACTTTTAATCCTTTCTAGTAGCATAGCTTTTGGTGCCTATGTTAGTGTTACAACGGTACAACTATGCGTTATACAGCTGGGATGACTAAGAAAGTGTATTGGCCCATATAAAAATACTAAATAGTATGGTGTGGCAAATATGCAATGAAGTGGTGATAGTACAAATGCAAAAGGAGGAAGAGGAAGTGCTAGCAACTCTATGTGAGGATGGGAATGACTCAGCTTCTATGTATGTGCCATTTTGTGGCAGCACTGAGTACATTGAATATGGACAAAGGCAGTGAGTTCATTGAATATGGACAAAGGCAGTGAGTTCATTGAATATGGACAATGGCACAACACGATCTAAACTGGTGCCATTGTTTAGACACCATCAAGTTATAATTGAATGTGAGCACTACCAAATAAAATCAAACCTATCTAGTCTAATATGCACTAGAAACTTTCATAAGATTGCAGAGGCTGTGAAGCTCAAGCATGCATATTAGAATATTAAAACTGGAGATATGAACTCTGCAACCTCGATGTTCATATCAGACCTGGTAATAATAACCATATATTATTACCATTAGAGTGTCTCTCTTTCAATTTTTTGCAGTGTATTGTTTTTTTAGTGTATTGTCTGTATAAATTGAAGAGAGCAGAAGGGTAGGAATTTATTATACCAGTGAAGCCATTTCTACATGTTTGTATAAATTGAAGAAAGGAGAAGGGAAGGAATTTATTATACCAGTGAACCCATTCCCGCATGTTGGGTTCGCTTGGACTAGGAGCATTTGGGTCTGTCATTACCTGATCAAATGTAAATGCATGCATTCATAGAAGACCCATAACAAATTTATATGTAAATATTCATTCTATGAAACCAGAGGTGTTGGAATTAAATTATTGATGAAATGGGTACCAGAGTATAGAGACTCTTGTCGAAGTTTCGACCCGCTATTTGCACATTGGGGCAGTCAATAGTAGCAGAGGGCTTGATCTCGCAGCCATTGGTGATCTGCTTGGATCCATAGTAGACAACTATGTCCATTGAAGGCACGCACATGTCAATAACATCACCTATCACTCTTCCTACTACCAGGGGATCTATTGAATGAGCCATTGCAGCAGAGATGAATCCAAATTTTGCTTCCTGATTGCCTTCCTTCTCCTTTCTCACCTCCTTTAAATTCACAGTCGAAGTTGATTCAAGTTAAGTGGTGAATGTAGTGGAGGTGTCTTATGGTGTGTAAATAAATTGAATGAATTTGCAAGGGAATAAGAATCATACTCAATACAAGCAGGTTGAGTTATGTTGTTCCGGCAAGCGCAGGCGCAAGTAGGGCATGGTGTTATAGCATCATTATAGAACGATGATAAGGAGACACAGCATGTTGAACTTTTCTGAGCTAGGAACTAAGAATATGTGCATGTTACATTCCATGTCACTGCACAAGGACAAGGGAAATTCAAATATAAGACTTAGCTAGCTCAGAGTGAAACACATAACATTCACAAATATATAAATTATGAGGGATTATAATAGTGTATTACTCAAAACTTGAGTGGTTCTGCGGCGATCTGGACTAAAGAACAGGCTGGGTTTAACAATCTTAGCAGGGCCACAAGTATAACTTGGTCCTGGAGCCTTCAAAGTGAAATTCTTTGACAATTTGATAGTTTTGTTAGTGGTCCCTGAATTGCCCACACTAACTTGGAAGGATGCGATGGACTTTGGAGGATCTTGAGCCCAAGATGCCAATGCTCCACCTTTGCAGCAATTAGTAAATTGCTGATTGTAAGGCACACCTGGTAAGAGATCAACAATGGTGGGGTCCTTCTTGTAACAGTGTGGAACACCTGCTTTCCATTTGGAGCAATCTCCTTGCTCTGTTGTCTGGCCACCAACCACAAACTAGATGACCTCCTTTTTTAACCAGTGCCAACCCAAAGTCCATCCTGGGGGGCTTGGTATATGGCGGTACTGCTGAAAATTGTGCATGGTCACGACCACCTACAAAGGGAAGCTCATTAGATGCAAAGAGTAAAATAAGTTCTAGCATGAAGATTTTCAAGTAATTTTTAGTAAATTGTACCAATGTTTCTAGTGAATACTTACTTAATTTCAAAGACATAAAGCTAATTAAAAATGAGTGAAGTATTTACTCAAAATATCGAACATACCAATTAATACAACATAATTTATCAGAAATTTTCATCAATATCAAAATAAACTCTACTTGACTTGAAGGTTTTCCAAATTTTTCATCATGTCAAGCTTTGAGAATTTAACTTGTAGGCTACTAGGAATGAAATTCAGAAAAGCTCAACATCTATTTCAGGAAAATGAGGAAAGGGAATTATAATTCAAGATCTATTTGATGAAAGGGCATTACTTGCAACATATCCATCTGCAGTCCAAGACATAATATCCCATTTGATCATTATGTTACTATTTGGATCCAGTGGATCATAAGCACCTATAAAGCACAGAATGCAGATAAATTTTAAGTTAATATTGTATTCATATCCTTGATAAGGATGGAAAAGTTTAAGAATGGAAATTGATCTTAAAACTTAAATTTTGGCCAAATCTTATGGTAAAAATAAGTTTATATTATAGATCTTGGCGTGTTATAGAAAACAAACTTCAAAATTTAAACATGTAAAATGGAAATTAGCAAAATTTAACCCCTGAATTGAAACATCAACTGTAGGTGAAAATGCAATAGCCAAGATAGTTAATGCCAAGAAAAACCCAGTTGCATTCCTGATCAACATATGACAATTCTACACGCAACTTCTTCCCTCTGAAGACTTTAACTCTCTTCTCTCCATGATGCCTTTGATATTATTAATTAATGAATCAGGTAGAAACCCCAGAAGAAGAGTTCAACAACCCTTCTGAGCAGCTGCAACTCCACAAATGCAATGGGAATGGGAATGGAGAAAACATTAGTTTATGATGAAGAACCAATAACTGAAGTGTATAAACCTGCAGGCCTGTAATGGTTGGTTGCTTCATTCTTCAAACAAAGTAGTGAAAGTGGAGAAGAACAGTGTTTGCCAAAAGCCAGGGAAGAAGAACAGCAACAACAACTGGCAGACCAAAGAAACCATTAACTTTGAGGCCAAGAGTGACATAAAAGAATGGGAAAAAGCAGTAAAAATATCCAAAGAAAGGATTAACTCTAAGGCCAAGAGTGACATAAAAGAATTGGAAAAAGCAGTAAAAATATCTTCAAGAGTGACATAAAAGAATGGGAAAAAGCAGTAAAAACTTAATCGATATTTGGAAAAAGCAGTCACACTTCAAATCACAAATGCACTTTCCTTATTTTCGCTCAGAGTTGTTGTCTCTGTGTCAAAACTGGGCTCTAAAATATGCCCATACCCAATCTACAACTTGACCTTGCACACATTGAATCTACGGCCAAATCAATACTTTATAAGGCATCTAAGATTGATTTCTATTTTTCGTAAATAAATCTGAATACCCTTTCATGCTGTATATACAAGATCTGTGTGATAAAGTTATGGTAGCTGAATAGATGCGGTGGATCTAGATTGGGGCACTCTACATATTTTAGCCCCTTCTCTATTGACATTACAAGTTTATACTTGTGCGATTTTCCTCACCCATCTAGTGTTATTGGCCACAATATTCTTGGCATGATTTATGTCTTCCTTTGAGTGCTATAGGTCCAGAACAGTGGAAATTGAGGCACCTCTTAACCAATATTACAAGCATGTATCTTTTGAGACTTAATGATTCAATACCAGAAACTATTCCATAGTAAACCTTCTTTCACAATCTTCGATCCAGAATTGGTGTGATTTACACATGAATTTGAGTTTAGCTACAATGTGCTCAAAGCAGTTTCTTTTTGGCATCATATTTATCTAGATTGTAATCTATCGCCAGGAAATTCATCCAAATTGTCGACTATCACCCAAAGAATCAGCGATGTCAATCAAAACAATTAGGAGATTGTCGTGGAGTTAGCTTCCTCAATAGTAATATCACCATAATATTTTCTTCATGAAAGGTGTGCGTAAGCTTCTGCAAATAATAATGCAGCGACTATGAATGCAAGAACGATTGCATTCAAGGTTCAGAATCTGAAGCTAGATAAGGTTGCATATTAACATGAACAATAGCAGGTAAAGGATATGCCATTGTTTTTCCAGAGCCTATATCAACAATACTAATCAAATTTCATTCTTTGAAAGCCATGGGCTGCAAATACTGTTACATTGTAAGGATATCAACACCCATAGCACATGTGTCATTCATTGTTTGCTTTATCTCTTTATTAGATTCTTCAAGACCCAACATTATGGAAGATTTGGTCACCATTTCTCCCTTGAATCCCTTCACATGCTTCAATATAAGTAAGGTGTGGTCATACCCTCATCAACATATCTACATTGATGAATTTGAGCAACAATGGCCCTCCAACCTTATTGTTGTCAGCATCTTGATGTCGGATTAGCTAAACACTTGCACACCTTTCAGGATCACGATGAATAAGCTGGGCTATTTCTGGTTGACCACATGGATTTACAGCTTCCTGTCCTCCTTGAGTTGTAACAGCTGTATGTTGAAACCACAAGTTGTTAGCGGAGGCAAGTACTGGCTGTAAGTGGTTTTTATGAAGGGGCCTCTGCTGTTTACCATGTAGTGATGTTTACTAAATACTAATTAGTATAGATAGGTGTCCATGAGGTATGTATAATAATTTTCTTTTAAAGGGTCCATCATAAGATGTAGTAGGGTTGAATTTATGGGTTTATCTTTTAAGAAATACCCTAGTATTTAGAAACCTTAATCTTAAGTATTTGTTCCCTATGATTTGATTTCTAGGGCATGGGATAAACTCTAGAATGACATAAAGGGAAAAGAGTATGATCTAAGGTTTGAATTTAAGAAACCCTAAAAAGGCCTCTTGATTACGTAAAAACCCTATAAAAGTAACTTGAAATCATGTTTTGGAATAATATATTGCTTGGGTTACTTGTTAAAATAGTATTGTATGTACAAGAAGAAAAAAATGGATGGGGTGATCCATTTGAAGGCATGATGTAGCTCTTTGTAACACCTCATAAATCATGAAGTTGTTGTCCAAAAACTTTATTAAATATATGCCCTAGAATTCTCAAAAAATAATATAATCAAACTCACACAAATAAATGGTTGAATATTACATTTTGCATAACATTAGATGTATATGGGGGGCATAAATGAATCCTGCATGCCAACAAAATGCACGCTTGGTAAAAACACAAATATTAATAAATATATATAGTGAAATAAGTTAACTAAATGCACAAAAATATTGATCAAGTTTTACCACTATTATTACCTTAGATGTATTATAAGGTGTTATAGGGGTTGGAATGACTTTATCAATTGCCAGAATTCCACAAACATAAATTAGCATAATATAATAAGGAATATAAGATAATTGAACATATAAAAGACAATATTCAAGCTTACCTCATGCATCATCATAGCAGCGTCTTGCCCTCGTGCATTTGTTAACATTTCCATAAAAGTAGTGAATATCATTGAATCCCCCATAGTAGCATCAGTAACACCCATGGATACATTCTTAAGAAAACTCATAATAACATAAAAATAAGAAAACCTTGATCAAAAAACCGATAAGAAAATAGAATCAGTAACACCAAATATATATGTCTTTGAAGTAAAACCTTAAACATTCAAATTACTTGATTTTCATTACAATTAAAAACTCAATACTTGTAAAGAAAAATTATATTGCAGTGAATCCTTATAACCATCTTAAAGTAAACATAGTGATCGAAAAATGTCATCCTCAAAAGTAAAACATTAAACATTCAACTTACTTAATGTTCATTACAATTAAAAACTCATATGTCTAACTTGTAAAGAAAAATTATATTGTAGTGAATCCTTAAAACTATCTTAAAGTATACATAGTGATCATAAAATGTCATTCTCGGAAGAAATCTCCTCATCTGATGGCATATATACCCCATCATTAATAGACCCTAAATCCACAAATAAATTAATACCATCATTTTCATAGTCTTCGTCACCTTCAACTACAGGTAAATTAAAATCAATGAATTCATCATCTTCATGGATTTGATGCCCATGTGGTTGCTCATGTCCTTTAGAAACTTCAATAAACGCGTCTTGGTCTTCATCTTGGTGATATGCATCATTGACAATAAATTCTTCATCATCTCCATCTTGGCCATATATGTCTTCAGGGGGAACTTTTACATCTTCAAGTAAATCATGGTCCTATACATCTTGAACAAATGTTACTCTCCATCCCCTTGGATCATAATCAATCACAAATGACCAACCAGGTTGTTCTAAATTTGGAATGAGAAAATTTTGATCACATTGACTTGGAAACACATAAGGTTCAGAAGTGGCTTCAAACCTAGATGTATTGATCATGTGGAATCCATTATCATGGAGTAAGATAGTTTTTTCTTCTCCCACTTCAATAAGCTTGTACCATTCAACACGAAAAATAACTTTCTTGAAAGACATAAAATCAAGCTCGATAATGTCCTCCAACACTCCATAGTAGCGAAGTGTTCTTGTGATTGGTTGTCTATCATTTACACATGAATGACATTCCACCTCAATTGATGTTGAAACTCCACAATCATAAGTTTTTCTCTTTTCATCAACTTTTATAATGCGAAAATGATGACCAAAATTCCACATTCCTTTGTAATATCTTACCTAAATTCATATAAATATCAACTAACTAGATTCAAGGATATGAAATCTAACAAAAAAATTATTAAATATATGCAATATATTAATATATATCACCTCCCCATTTATGGATCCTTTAATGAAATTCAATTATTGTTGTGTTACTCTATTATTCCCTTTTGTTGCCTCATGTTCAATATTGGCCTTTAGCCATTTCCACGAGCATCTCTCTGGCCACTTTCTTTTATGGCTTGCAGGAAATCCTCAAGTAGTGTTTTGACCATGTCTTTTATATATATTGGCCCATGCATTTTCATCTTCTAATTTCTTTTTTCCAGCATACTTCTCCATCCATTCCAACATAAAGTTAGAATTGTATGCAACATACAAATGTAATGCCTCCCACTCCTTCACATCTACAATGAAATTTTTTTTCGTTCAATGAATTAATAATTATTTAAAGCCATGTAATATAAAACTTAAGATACAAATAACTCCTAACAATTTTTTATACCTTTTATCCTATTTGAAGTCCCTTCTCCTCTAATTTTTCTCCTTCAAATGATTGAGATTGGTTATAATTCCATAATCGTGGAGCTTCAATATGCAATTGATGTAAGTACTCACTCAAATGAACCATGGCCTAGAAAACCATGTACCGCTCAACTATGGACCCTTCTGGTCGAGCCTTTTGCCTCACAAATTGTTTCAAGACCTTCATATATCTCTCCACGAGCCACATTGTTCGAATATGAATAGGACCACACTGTTCAATCTCTTCTACTAGGTGTACAAGGTGATGCTCTTGAGAATTAAAGAAGCTTGAAGGGAAGCACATTTGAATATCACACATCAAAAGTGAAACGTTCCTCTTCCAATATTTCAAGTCATCTTGATGTATCTCTTTAGATGAGACCCACCTACAAGTATTACAATAAAGACTTGTTATTTCTTGTAAACTAAAAGTAGAAACTCATATAAAGGCATAACCAATGTTGCACTTCAAATGATAAGAGTAATGGAAGAGTATGCATGATGGATTGAAAAATACCTCAGATATTTACATAATTTGTAAATAGTCAAAGTGACATTGTGGTCAAAAGTACTTGGTATTGCTGCAGGCAACACATACTGCATGACCATTAACAAATAACCATGTTCAAATATGCATGAACTAATTTCATCACTATACTAGCATGTCTATTAACAAATAACCATGTTCAAATATGCATGAACTGATATTATCACTAGGATATACAATTTTATAATTAAGTTTCCAACAAATATAAAATGTGATAATGTTACATTTATCCAATTGTGCCAATCATGTGCTTTTAGGCCTGAGAACTCTAATCCATCTCTTGTGAATAAGTTTTTTAATGTCGCAACAAAGCCAGAAGGAAATCTTATGCTTTTCATAGTAGAAATGATGTTTTCTTTCTCATTTGATGTAAATGTCCATGGAGCATGAACATATGAGTTGTATTCGTGCAACCACATGTTCGGCATGATATTGGCAACTCGAAGGCCTTGCTTAACTTTATTTATGCCTCAATGTTATTTCCATTTAGATGTTTCCACAAGAACTCTGCCACATTTTTCCCGATGTGCATAGTATAAAATAGGTGGGCTATTGGCAAACTCTCATAATATTATAATTTGTAGAAAATAGAGAGGCTTTTCATTCCTAGGGGAAAGACTGTCCCTTCGTTTTTGTCATACATCGCTTTCCACCTAGCAGGGTTCATCTTTATTGGCTTCCTCATTTCCACTTCCTTTCCATTGAACATATGTTTATCACACACTCAATAACAATGATTTTGTGGTAAGAATTGTCGATACTCATCATAGACAGTTTTATTGAGATCCCTTGACTCCCTACAAAACAATTTTGGCCCACATGATGGACAACCATGTTTCCCCTTTGTTTGTAGTCCTAAAATAAGATTGGAACCCATATTTAGTAAATGCTAAAATGAACATAATAATTATAAATGTAATTTATATTATATTACCACAACAAATAGAGAGCCCCGGGGCATCATGATTGTCCAGATAAGAATCACATGACATAGGAAGTCTCTATCATTGATAGGTCTTGATACATCAAACATATTTACACCATCCCATAATTCACGAAGCTCATCAATGAGGGGTTCCATGTATACATCCATATCCTTTACCTGATATTTCCCTAAGTGAACAAAGAGTTATTTATTAGGATTAACTGAATTGAAATATTTTTATATAATCTTCATGAAAACATTGCATTCACATGTTCTAGTACTAGGTATGATAAGAGTTAACATTGCATGTTCCTTTTTCATTGCCATCTAAGGGGGGAGATTCTTTTTTATAATTAACACTGGCCAAATAGAATATGTTGTTCTAAGATCTCCAAAAGGATTTAGGCCATCCATTGCTACATAAATTCTTGCATTCCTTGGCTCATTTATGAAATGTGGCCATTTTACCTCAATATCTTTCCAATATTTACTATCCGCAAGCATATACATGACACCATCTTGGCTCCTCCCTTGTGCATGATGATCCATATATTTTTCCAACTCCTTGCATTTGAATATTCTCTCCAACCTTGGCTTTAGTGGAATGTGTCGTAATACTTTATAAGGAACCTTCTTGGATAATTGATCTTGACGATACCTATTTGTGTGACACTTTGGGCATTGTTGTAAATTTGCATTATTTCCATAGTGCAATATATGGTCATTTGGACATGCATCATATGTCTTGTACTCCATTCCAATGTCTTTCATTATTGAAGATACTTCTCTATGAGAATGAGGCAACTTATTGTCCTTTGGAAGTATTTTGTTTGCCAAAAGTCTGCATAGTGCAAAAAATGATTTTTATAAGTATACACAATACTCAAAACTTCTAAGACATCTAGAGAATTAATTTATAGGAATATCAATCCAACCTTAATATATCAATAAAGCATGTGTTTGTTATTCCACGTGTAACCTTCAAGTTCAACAACAATATAAGTGTCGCTAATATAGAAGATTCAACATTTGCATAAAGAGGTTTCCTAGCCAAATGAGGTAGGGATGAATCAACAACTTCTTCAAAAGATGTGTAGAGGTCTTGGATAAATTCATTTACACCAGCCTCATTTATCTGCGAAGTGGCTTATTCCATAAATGTGTCTTGTCCTTCATCTTGAGAGTCACTATTATCAATATCATCCATTGGTTCTTCACGAATATTTGGAACTGGAAGTGGCTTTTCATAAACAAAAAAATAAAATGAAATGATCAATAATAATGTATTAAATAATGTGCTTATTTATTTATTATAAGAATAACAATATGTTAATTATAATGTACCTCTTCTATATAAACTCCATGTTCCAATCTATGGATACCAACAAGCCTTCGCTTCTTTAGTTTCCTATTTTGGCACATTTTGCAACTACAATATATCATTTCATTGAAGTATTCATCTGTACCTGGACTAGGTCTTGTTTCCCATTCATATGAATATTCAGATGGCGATGTGCTATTTCCCTGAATGCACCATGTTTTTTGAACAATAAGGCTGCAATTTTTAACTTGGGTATTACTTATTTTTCAAGAGAACATGACCAATGAATAAACCTAGGGAGTGAATATATGAATATGTAGTTTCTCAATGTATTTTTTGGCTCTTTGATCACTTGATTGTTTGTACTTTTGTTTTTTTGTTGTTTCAAGGTAGTGTTTAGTGCTTCTATATGAATTAGATATGAAAAATATTGAGAACTAAGTTCAAAACCCTGAACAAAACTCTACCAATGTGTTGAGTGAGCATTGAAGATCTATCCAACACTTTGAGGCAAGCTTATTAGAGTGTTCCAACAAGCATTTAACTAGTCACAAACAAACTTTTGAAGCATCATTTTAAAGTTATTTCTAAAAACAAATCCAACCTCTAACTAAATCAAGAACGTAAATAATACAAATACCAAAAGGAACATAAATACCTGGTCTGCCATTTTGTATAGAATAATGTAATAGAAATATGCGAAGAAAAGTTTGTGGACACTAGTAAGGATCATTACATAAATAAATGTTCAAATATATGACAAGTAGGAACTTTACCAATTGGATAATCTTTTGAAGACCCCTGAGGTTACAGAGGGATATAATATAGCTGTGGAAAAGAAAAAGGTTAATATGGAGCATGCCAGGAAAGCATTTTTATTGTTGATGGCATAACTAATGCAAGTCCATTTAGAGAACAATTGTTTGATACGGACAACAACAAAAAACATGAGCGATTCATTAAACCTGCCAAAATTGAGGGAAACAATGGCCAGGAAGCTAGAGAGACCCAAAATTTCAAAGTTGGAGAAAATATACAGATTGTGGTGAGAAAGCAGGAATCTTCTCAGTTTGATACTCCGTTGATGATCCCTGAGGTTATGGAGGGATATAATATATCTCCTTGTTTAAGCACTTTATTTGGCCCGGACTCCAGTATTCCATCCAAAAGTTTAGGAACTTAGAAAAAGTTACAATATATCCCCTTGTTTATGTATGAATGAATCTCTTCTAGAAGATAAGGATGTGTGCAATCAACAACTTCCCTTGGATAATCCATTGAAGAGGCTTGAACATGTCAAGGGACCAGAATATGATAACCTAGTGAAAAATAATGAGCTTATAGAAATTGATGTGACATCAGAGACTGAATATTTGTCATTGCATGTCCCACTTGGAGACCATGTGTGTGTCATGGAGAAGGTTGCTATGGTTTTGGATGGGACAGAGCATTCTCAATGTATTCTCCTCACATAAAATCCTGTAGAATCTCGAGAAGTGGCTGAGGGTAATACTATTTTCAATGATATGAATGTTCCTAGTAAATGGGATTCAAGAAGAACCAAACTTGTAGATAGAATACTGACTTTGAGCAATAGATTACAAAATTTGCAATTGGACTTACAAGGACCATTCCCTATATTTTTGATAAAGAAAATTTCCATATTATATGTGATTTTAACTTGCTGGTATAAAAATCAAGTTGTGTGTGATATGGACCTATTTCATGCTAAATAATTAGAGTCTAGTGCCAAACACATGATCACATATCCAAGAAAAAGATCATCCCAGTGCATCTCCTAGAATGGTAGATATCAAGTGACACAATGTGGCCATTTATTGCACAAAAGTTGAATGATATAGCAATGAGCCAATGGGGATTGGATTTTCATAGAAGGATGACCTCATTTCTCAAAACACACCCAAAGGAACTAGGATTGTTACAATGTTGTATGTTGGGTTAGGGTGGAACACTATCATGTTATAAGACACAATTGCATATAAAAGGTTATACTCCATTATTAATTTAAATTATGATTCTAATTTACAACTAATTATTGAATTTTTTTCAATACAACACTAAAAAGAAAATATAATTGCGTGAAAAAAGTGGAACCAACATCACAAGAAAAACCCGATATGGTATGATGTCCTCTTAAAGAAACCAACCATGTCAAATGTGAGGAATATCAAGAGATCATGAATGTAGAGTAACCCCTAAAACTTGCAGACATGGTGAGGATCCTAAAGTAGAAACACTCCTAAATCTTGTAGAAATAGTGAGGATCCTAAAAGAAATACTCTAAAGCTACGTGATAGATAATGAAAGGATAATCCAAGAGAGAGAAAGACCATTAGAATTGAATGCATTATTGCTAGAAAATCTATCTGAAATTCAGAAGCAATTGCAACAAAGACCTAATGATACCAATGATTAATTTCAAAGATAAAGATTCGTTGAGAGGTTAAAAAACACATATTATCTACAAATAAAATGAGGAAAATCACCTCCATAAAAATACACCATGCTAAAATGATAGATACATCTAGTAACAAATCATTATTTGATTCGTCTAAGGTTGAGATAGTCAATTCATATGAGCTTCTTGGAAATGGTTCCAAGAGTGAATTACATAAGAAAAATAAAAATAAGCATTCTTGAACAAAACTTCGTTGAAGGAGAATAGATTCAAATCACAATAATGCAAGACTTTAGGAAATGGTTCCAAGATCATTTTCTTAGCCAAGATAAAACTATAATAGAAAGATATAAGTGTGAAAAAATACTAGATAGTTACTTGCAAAACAAGAAACAAGAGAGAATAAAACCACTAAGAAATTAACTAATGAACGAGAGAGACAATTCAAGTTTCTAATAAAGTCTAATAATATGTTATTGATGAATATTAATGCAATATATAGACTCTGCTAGAGACCAACTAATTCAAATTAGGTTGGGGTTCCATGTTCATTCACTAGTATAATTCAAAAGTACTTTCCCTAGTTGGAAAACACGTTAAATTATACTCACAAACCCAAATATACCCTGAAAATAATCCCAATACCTACATCTATACCACGAAAATAATCCCAATTCCTATAGCTATACCAATGAATACAGCTACACAAGGAAAATAATACCAATGCCAACATCTTTGCAAGGGAAATACATCAAATTGAAAGGAAAATACCTTTGGAAAATAAACCCTTTGTTGTCTTCCTTGAAACTTCTAGCTCAGCTTCGAGTTCCTTTGCAAAATAACAGTGAAAGCCCCAACATATAAAAACTAAAACAATTTGGTGCCAAAAAGATTTTCGGCCTATACACCAAAGAAGTTTCAGTGGTTTCATCTATCTTGTTTCCATTTTAAGCCAACCTGTTTCCATTTTAAGATGGCCTAGCCCGTTGTTTCCTGTTGTTTCCCACTCAGTCGATGCCCATGTCTCCCACTTTTCCTAAGAATGAGGGTCTTAATATCTATCTCCCGCCACCCACGAATAAATGAGTATGTGCTCTGCTGCCATTGGGCCTCATGCCCTTAATGCCCATCACAGAAACCCTAGTCTCGTGGCTCTCAAAGATTGGTGTTTGTCTCTCCATTTTCTTGACAAACCCTCCATTGCAATGGGGCAAACGAGGAGGAAGGTTTGGTTGATGACGAGGAGGAAGGTTTGGTTGTAGAAGAAAAGGTGTTGGTTCAATGCAGTGTGGAGGAAGGTTTGGTTGATGAAGATGCAACACCATTTTCCAGTGGATTCATAATGGAAAGTAATGGTAGGAATCATGCAGGGAATGGAGTAGTTCCGCCAGGCCCACCGCTAGATTTCGTTCCATCAATTCCTCTTAAAAGCCCAATTTCTCATGCCGTCTGGAGAATCCCTTTAGAACAAATCGAGGCGATTCTCTAGCCATATCTTAGCACAATAGAAACAAAGTGACATTGGTGTGGCATTATCACCATCTTCGTGAATCTGCAAACATTTCTCAATCTTTTTCATTCCTCTGTTCCTTACAGAAACCCTCTCTGCCCAATTTCTCGTGCCATCTGGAGAATCCCTCTAGAACAAAATGAGGCGATTCTCTAGCCATCTCTTAGCACAACAAAAATAAAGTGACATTGGTGTGGCACTGTCACCATCTTCGTGAATCTGCAAACATTTCTCAATCTTTTTCGTTCCTCTGTTCCTTACAGAAACCCTCTCTGTTCCTTGAAACCCTCTATCTTTTTCGTTCCTCTGTTCCTTGCAGAAACCCTCTCTGTTCCTTAAAACCCTCTATCTTTTTCATTCCTATGTTCCTTGCAGAAACCCTCTCTGTTCCTTGAAACCCTCCATGTTCTTGCAATTGTCAAGCCATAACTAGTATGCGAGGTGCCAAAAAGGATCTAACCAATTTATAATCATACCACATGCTAGGCAAAATAGAAATGGAAAGTTCATACACCAGACTAAAGATGGGCATGTGCAACTACAAGGATAAAAACTGAGATCCACTCGTCTAGACAGGAAACATTAATGGTAGACTAAGACCAAAATGATGTTATGAATCATGAAGACATCTTACCTAAAAAAAAAAGACACGCGTAGGGTAGTTGGATATAGGGAATTCCACGCTCAGAGACATGGGTCGTAGCCATAAATCAAATGCAGAGAGATATTCCACATTCAAAGCCACATGTCGAGAGATGGTTCAAGGCATAAGGCCTCGCATAGAGCAGCAGAGTTCTCATGTTGTGCTTCAACTTCCATTTTCACTAAAACAACTTTATCCATCACTGCGAGCCACTGAAATCCTACAATTTGGTTGTGTACACATGTTCTCTAAGATAGCATTAACCGAGTTAATAATTTAACTAGCATTTGGAAACTAAGCCAATACTACCTAATTTAACTAGCATTTATTTTCAAATAATCAAGTATCAAAACCAACGAGTTATGATGATATCTATGTGAATCGTAAAAGTAAGTCAATACTACCCAATTTAGCTAGCACTATAAATATTATTCAAAGGCACAATCATAAGCATTAAAATTTTGTTGAATACATCTAGTTACTTGTCATGTCTTCACTGCTAAGTTTTGGTACAATTATAGAGTATCACATTGTGATTTAAATGTAGTCTAAATTAAAATTTTTAAATTACACCATTTATTACTATATCTACTAAACATAATACAATGACCACAAGGTACCACTACTCATACTGACATGACAAATAATTGAGCTACCACTATAAAAAATAGATTTTCACTACCATGGACATAAGTAAATTAGGGATAACTTTTTCACATGTATAAAAAAATATATAGATATAGTTTCCCATTGTTACTTCTATCACACTACTTATGACAACACTTACTTTAAGACAATCTCTCCTTAACAATAAGGACATGATTATTGAAGCAACCTAATTTAATAATATAAAAGTGAAGCACATTTATTATATTGGGACAAATATACTAACCTTGGATCTATCAAGGGAGGAATGGGGTCATATTGCTATAAGTGAAAAGCTCTTTTGCAATGTGAACTTTTTAGTAAATTTTTGCATCATATTTATCATCTCAGCACTTATAGATCTATGTGAGTTCTCTTAAACAATTTTATCTTAATTGTTTTAAAACTAACATCGGAAATTAAGTCAAGCTGACTATTCACTTTCCAAGGTAGAGAATATGTCAACTTGGTAGTTACCTGCATTATAACTTAATATTAAATACTATTCTTATTTTTTATATTAATATGAATGCTTCTAATATTTAATATATTATTAAGTAGATTACCCATTTAATAATAAGTGAAGTATCTAATATTGGATGAGAGAGTTGTAAGGCTAAAATTTTGGCTACCATGGGTTAAATTTGGTGTATGTATCATGTCATGCAAAATTAGATTTTCACACCTCTCCAAGAATCAATCAAAATAATTTACACATACCAATCAAGGGCATTCAATAGATGGTTAAAGTAGT
>APFE030586966.1:2867-13112 GCA_000404065.3 Pinus taeda
TGAGATTGGACCGCGTTTGGAGCAATTTTCAGATTTATATAATTTTGTTTGGGATTAGACCTCCCTACTTAACTATTACCCATTAAACCACATCCTAAAAACTATTGAAGATGTCTGAATGGCTAAGTGGCTCGTTATAAATCTGGTAACTGATTACGATGCAATGGGAAAACACCTTCAGCGTCGCTCGAACCTGCGCCCAAATGGAGACCTTGAATGTATCTATTTCGCCAGATGCTGGGAGTTGCAAATGCAGACAATTTATAGCAGCATGGGGTGGGATTCGTATGCATGGGCCTTCTGGGTGCCCGCCAAAATGGTGGATATCATTGTTCACAGAGTATAATTTACCTTACGCCTAGGGCAGAGCTTGCTGGGATTCAGCACCGAGAGCGGACCTACGAGGTGAGCAAGCACCGTGAACAGGAGAAATGAATGCTCGAGAGGACCTGTTCCGGTTGTGTGAATGGAGAAATTGAATGTCTGGCGCGAGGGATCGTTTGAAATTGTGCGGGTGTTGGTTGCTAGCACAGCGGGTGCCAGCTCAGAGGTGGTGGGGCAAATAAGCGTTAATTAGTGTTATATGTTATCGACTGCTTTACATAGTGTTATATGTTATCGATTGATTTACATAATGTTATATGTTATCTATTGGCTTACGGCGTTTTCTTTGCAATGTCTGGTGCAAATGCTAGTTTAATGTTTAACCACATCAATAACTTTGTACTAGATTCTGGAGCGCCTATTAAAACAATCTATTAGCAAGTAGCTGAAGATGATATTTAGTTTTATTAAAATATATTATTTTGTAGGACTCTCTAGTTCCTAATTATGATTCTATTAAAATTCTTATTACCATAATACCACTTTGGGTTTGTTTACCTATATTTTCTATTAATTTTTCAATTTTTGAGGATATTGACCATTCTTTCGACATTACCGTAAATCAAATTTTGTGAGTGACTGGAGTTATTTTATACATATATACATCTACCTCTATTCAATCAATCTAAGGGTTTAGGATTTTGAAGATAAAATGCTTATGAGATAGAATAATTTTAAACAGGCATAGGTCTTGGATCATAACAACATAAAATTTAGGTATACAATATGTCATAGTTTGGGAAATTTACAAGCTAACTGTTCTCATGAAGCCATAGTAAGGGTTCCGGCTTTTCAAGATACCATGCTTCTAAGCTAGAATAATTTTAAATAAACATGAGGCTTGGATTATAAAAACATAATAATTTAGGTATATACGGTCATATTTTAGGAAATTTACAAGCTAATTGTTCTCATGAAACCAAAGATCTAGAATTTTAGATAAAAAAAAAAAAATAAACATATTTAGAGATTGGCATTGATCAAAATATGGTAAATCATGATCTAAAAGAAATCCATACCTTTCTCGGGAAACAAAGTAGAAGAAACAGGTAAATGACTTTGTCACTCCAAGAAAGTAATGGTCGCTAACCACGTTCTAATTCTAGTTAAAAGACGTCACGAAACTAATAAGGTATATACATATAAGGCATTGGTTCCTTATAGGATATTTTATCTTATCATGCCTCAAGTCTCATTTTTTTTTTTTTTTTTTCCCATATACGGCATTGGTTCCTTTGAGAATATTTGATCTTATCTTCCTCCAAGTCTCATTACGTTTATCTATTTAGAAAGAAAATTATTTTGAAATAAATGAAATATAATTATTAATATATTTTTAATTTTATAGAAATTATAATTTTTGTTTTTTATGTTTTCCAATATTTAAACTATTTAATTTGATTGGAGTTTATGGTTATAATATGGTTTTTCTTTCTAAGTAATTATAGATTTAAATTTAGAGAGTAAGAATATGTATTACTAGGAGAGAAAAATCTTGTTTCAATTTTTTTATTTTTATTTTTCTATTTTTTTTATATTTAGATTTTTGTGGTCCATAATGATTAAGCAAAATATTTCATAGAAATCATATAAAAGAAATTTTTGGCCAATGCCTTTCGAATCAACAAGTGTGGTTTATCATCGGGACAAGATGAAGAGGCAAACTATGGAAAACACTTAAATAGAGAGCAATGTAGATAAAGATTGCTCTCTATTTAAGCCTCATCTAGTCCCGATGATGAACAATACTTGCTGGTTCCAAACACGTCGGCCAAAATTTTCTCTTATGTGATTCCTAATGAGATAATCTTCTTAAAACATATTTCATGTACCAATTTACAATTTAGCTTTATTATAACAAATCTTAAAATTAGATTATCATTTAAATTAAATGTAATATCTCAGTCAACCAAGGGTGACCCTTATTCCCTACCCTTATTGGTATATGCATTGATAAGCTAAAAGAGTGTTTAGAAGTTCGAGGTTATGTTGACTCCACACTCACTATTATGGTAATATCTCTTCTACCTTTTGCAGAAGATATTTCTCTTTGGGCCAAGAATCATTACCCTATTGGCAAGCAACTAAGAAACCTCCAATATTTTTACTCCAACATGGGCATGACTATTAACATAAGCAAAACTAAGGCGATGACAATTAAATCCAAAAGGAGAACCTACTATTGTTTCTTTTATGACAACATCTACATGGGGGTCTTCTTCATACAAACATCTCAAAACAAACATACATCAAAAGCTCAATAAAAATTATGGTATTGAGAATACGATAAATAGAGGTTGGAAAGTTTATTATAAACTCGAAAACAATTGAAATTCTAGAGATGTTTGAAAATGGGATTAAAAAAAAATATCTTTATAGACTCTTGTCAGTCTCGCTATTTTATAAAGATGTGTGGTATGAGGTTGTAATATATATAGATAGCAGTGGAGGAAGACTAAACATATCCAAAATCAATTTATAACATATAACTTGAAGATTAGATGATATACTTCCTACCCTACACCTTTGTCTCATTAAAATCATGACTATGGCAAGGTGTGTTATGTACTAGAAGAACAAGTTATAAAACATGGACACCAAGAGGTTTCCTAAAATTTCTTCTTACCCCAGCCAAAACTTCCACCTTAGCTCAAGAAAAGATGGCATAAGGATAGTCAACCATGGCTAGGCGATTGGAAGACAATGTAGAAGATCATTTTCTAGAATAAGCAAAATATTATGAATATTTTTACTTCCAAACATAAGGAGAATTTGTGGGGCTATAAAGTCTTAGAGGGGAAATAAGGAGGTGACCAACTCTAGTGTCAGAAACCAAAATTTTGTTTTTGTCCTAACCAGTGTTAAGAAAAAAATTAGCATCCCTAAGATAACACCAATTTTCATGAGTTTCATTGTGAAATTGAAAGTTGGTGAAATTCTGAAATATGGTTGACAATGAAAAACACTTTCTCTTAAATTTCCTCTCTTATATGATAGCATGATTTAATTTTTGAAATATTTGTCACACCCCCAACTTTCTTAGCCTTCTAAATCAACCAAATTAAAGTGATATAAAAACCTACCTTCAAAAAATAAGAGATAAGAAAATACTAATTAATCTGTACTTTACTCTAAGTGCAATAAGTGGAAATTAGTCATCATGATAATAAATCTTTGTTATTTTATTATAAACGCATATAACTAAATCTGCCACACAGAACTAGATATTTTGTAGATATAAATTTTCTTTTCAGGAATACCGAGATTATAAGCACATACAACTAAATCCTCCACACACACCAATATATGTTTAAAATATACAAATCTTGTTTTCACGAATACTAATACAAATATCATGACCGATGGCATTATACGGCCGCACAACAGAAACATGGATTGATAGAAATCTATAGATACTACTCATGACCGCTCTCGCATGCTACTCTGATATGGCGCAAAAGAAGAATAGATGGTCAATGCAATATGAAAAAACGCTTACAAAACTCCACGAATTCCGTGATTGTTTTTCTTATCCAGACATCACGGATATTTGTTCGGACGAGAAAGCCGATACTGGCCTCTTCAACACCATTATAATTTCCACGATACATATAAAGTTCTGACTCAACATTATAATTTCCATTATAAATATAAAGTTCCGACTTAACATATTTTGAGTGTATGAATGGTGAGATAATTGGGCATCTTTATTTTAAATTCAGATTTTCTGTTTAATCGACAATCACAGAGAAAAGTCACTCCATTCTGGATTCAATTTGAAATTGATATAAGTTAAAATGTATGAAAGGTAATAAAGTTGGACATCTCTGTTGTATCCTTATCGCAGATTCTATTCCTTCAATGATCGTGAGTCACAGTCAACCCATACCCCTACATGTCCAAATCTACCATCACCATAATGTCAAGTAAGATTATCAGTTAAATTCCTTTATGAAGATTACAATCTAAGAAGAAATGTACACACATAAATAGAGTCTTTAGTAATAGTGTCTTTCTGCTTTTAGTGTATTTCTATGCAACAATATAATTACTTCTTGTAACTCATAAAGAAACCAATAGAACTTGTTTCGGAAAAGAAGAGCAAGACTGGCCTCTAGGCTTTACAACACTTATAATTTTCATTTCAGTCATTTAAATTTTTCACCGAAAATATCTGAAGGGTAAGATAATTGCTTAAATTTTTTGAAGCAAGTTATAACTAGTTTAATTATATCAGTTAAATGGATGATGAATATTGATAGACATAAGTTATTAATGTAATTAAAAATGAGAAATGTTGTAATAGGATGAGTAAGATTTTAAATTTTAAGGTTGGGAGTCAACTATATGTTTAATTATCACAAATTACCATTTATAAAATGTAAATAATTTGCCAAATTTAATTTTAACATTTCATAACACTATTATAGCACAATATTTTTTGTACAAATAATATATGTAATAAAAAAGTATAAAATCTATTACTCTCTTTCCAATATAAACACATTTATACTATTTACAATAATAAACATAAACATAATATTAGAAAAAAAAAAACCTATGAAATATAATATCCGCTTTCTAATATACACAAGCCTATTGACCTAATCCAATTTTCTATTAACATAATTTAAACCACAAAAATTCACACACACAAATACATTGTATTTTCATTTATTAATAAGGTATTTTATATTTAAGTAGTTTCCATGAGAATAATAATCAAATTTTAATAGTGGTTTTGCATCCAAAACAAATTTCTTTATTGAGTTTAGAGAAGTTTTTGACACTATTCATGAACAAAGTTATGGAAGAGGCTAGAAGATATAATGGTTCTTGTAGAATTTGGGGTCAATGTGAAAAGAGTGTACCAGATATTATTTCCAAGTTGGTGAGAGTTTGTGCTAGAAAATTAAATGCAAAATTGGAGTCAGGAAAGGATGATCATTATCACCTACCTTTTTTTTATATACATTGATAAGCTAAAAGGCTTATTTGAAATATGCTTTATGTTGATCCCAAGCTCACTTATTTGGTCATAACTCCCCTCCTTTATGGTGAGAATATTATTCTTTTGCCAGGAAATGATGATCATTATCACCTACCTTTTTCTCATATACATTGATAAGCTAAAAGACTTATTTGGAATATGCTTTATGTTGATCCCAAGCTCACTTATTTGGCCATAACTCCCCTCCTTTATGGTGAGAATATTATTCTTTTGCCAAGGAACCATTACAATATTGAGAAGCAACTTAAATTCCTCCATGGCTTGTGATCCAAGATGGATATGATTCTCAACAAAACTAAACTCATGATAATTAAATCCAAAAAATATTACCATGCTACTTTCATTTATAACAATTCCTCCTTAGAGGGAGTTCCTTCTACGAATATCTAGGAATTGATATCCATCATAAGCTCAATTGCAATTATAGTATTGATAAAAGGATAAATGGAGTTTGGAAAGCTTACTATGGGCTTGAAAATAACTTTAAGTTAATAGAAATTAGGATTTTAGATAAAAAAAGAGGCTCTTTTTTAGACTCTTTTCACTTGTGGAAGTGAAGTTTGCGTTTGTAATATATCCAAAGAGTCATGGAGGAACTCTGAGCAAAAGCAAAATTTATAACCTACAACCTAAAACTTAAAGGAAATATTCCCCACTCTATCCTCCTAATTGAAGAAAGTATCTCACCCATTGAAAACATGGCTATGACAAGGTATGTTATTTATAAGAAAAATAATATACAACATGGATGCCAAAAGGTTTCCTAAAATTGTTTCTAACTCTAGCCAAAACTGTCACTTTCAATTCAAGTGAGAGTGACATAGGGATGTGAAGCTAGACTAGTGGGGAGTAAATGAGAAGATCATCTTGTAGAATTGGGATAATATTAAAAGAATATTACTTCCATATTTAAGGAGAAATTGTGGTGAATTAAAGGACTAGGAGAAAAAATTAAACTATGATATTATAAGGATGTAATCAATCCCAATCTAGAAAACCAATATTATCTCTATGTCTAGACTAATGTTAAGAATAAAATTACCATTTCCAAGATTAAAACTAATTCTCATGAACTTCATAGTGAAAATGGGAGTTGGTCAACTCCCAAAACACCATTACGATGAAAAAATTTGTCACATGTGTAAACTTAGAAAGTTTGAAGATGAGTGGATCTCCTATTAGATTGTCCATCTTATATTGATATTGATTATAATTTTCAAAATATTTATCACACATCTAACCTTCTTAACATTATGACAAAATATAAGAGAGTTTCTCTCCCTCATTTTTAATCCTATTAAGAAATTCTAATTAATCCCTTTACCTTCTAAAATTCTATAAAAACCGCTTCTTGAATTCTATAAAAACCATATAATTCTTAATAGGCTGAATCATAATAAACCATATACTCATCATGGAACTTCTCAAACAAGATGCACGGTAAATAAACCATATACTCGTCATGGAACTTCCAAAATAAGATGCACGGTAAAACTCTTGGCTCTGGCTAAATACTTTTCTAAGAGCCTAATTTACACAGCAAACAACGTACCTACATAGATAAACAGTCACAGTCTCTTTATTTAGTAGTAATGTCTCTCTACGTTTACAGAGTTTTCGAAGAACAATAATAAATTCAACCAATGATTCCACGACCTTAAAAATACACTACTAAACTCCGGCATATAACGTCAAAATTACATAGACGGGACAATGTGATTATCATCCTTTCGGTTGTCTTTTGTAAGATTGCATGAATCTACGAATGATATTAGTGCATAAAATATTAATAATCTGGAAGATAACTTTTCATGGGATGTGGCAGACAAGGGGAGGCTAGGAAAGTATTTGCATGCAATTTCAATACCTCCTTGGCTCTCTGCTTTGTTTTGTCTGTGCAACCGAGTTGTTGAAGCATACACAGCTTAGAGACAGCTCCGCACTGAAGCATCTCGCCAGGAATGGACGCGCTAGAGGAAAATCTACAAAGCACCCAAAGGATTCGCACTGCTCTCTTAGTGGCGATTTCTGAAACCCTAATAATCTTCTTCGTAACTACTGCGATACCCATGGCGTGATCGGCCATGGCAGATCTTCCTTCTGCATAGTCCACGAGCATGTCCAGCAGATCTAACATCCATTCACATTTCGGCTTGTCCGCCTCTGCAAGTAATTCGATAAGAGAAAATACGGCGCCGGCCTCAATTGCACGTAATCTATTCTTTCGGGAGTTTTTGCATATTGCTATGAGGACAACCAAGGCCGCCATAGTTGCCTCATGGCAAACTTCACCTGTTATGATTTCTAAAAGCCCCTGGAAAATGTCAATCCTTTCCCTCGCAATAAATTCCCAATCGGATACCCAACTGGAAACGTTCTGCAATAAAACGACTGAGTGATGTCTAGCTTGAGTGGTTCCCTCATGCAAGATCAAGGCCATGGACCTAAGGCACGTTGCATCCGACAACGATTTTGCAGTTTCCTGGGTCATAGGAAGCAAATGTAATATACCCAAAGTTTCTTCACAAGCCCTGAATTTGTCATAGTCGTTCTCTTCACAGCAGGGCAACTTGATGAGGGAAGCCAGAACGAGACTCGACCCACTCGCCGCGATGCACTGTCGGTTTGCTTCACTCTCCCTCGCAGAGCACCGCAATTTCTTCAATGCATTGATGCCCTCGAGTGATGGAGATCTGAGTGCAGCTTGAAGTAAATTGGCGACCTGATCGGATTCGAGGGGTGGGCTGGGCGTCCGGATTTGTTCAACGCCGTTGGAGATGTTGGCGACGCACCATCCATTAATGAGCCGGCGCAACGTGTGGTTGGGGATTAAATCGAAGTTCTCCAGCAGCTGCATGGTAGCAGGACATGTTTTTTTTCTGCATGAAAATATCCAGTGCTCGATGCTTTCTCGAGAATAGGTCACGCCTGTAGAAACAATTACTGGGTCTCTCATCAGCTCCATCGATATGGGGCACCTGAAGTACGAAGGCACCTCCACGGCCTCCAAACAAGCTTGGGTTGAATCCATAACTAGTGATTATGGAAAACACTGATTGATTATTGAAGCTATAACAGATTAAAGTCTGTATCCATACACAGAAATAACCACTTGGTTAAACCCATTGGAGATAAGGGCGGCCTTGGTGTCAATGCCAACACAGTCGTTGTCTTAGGCTCAATCTAGAACGAATTGTTATTAGTCAAGATTATCTTCACTGACTTTGTCTGTATAGCCGCGATGACACATTCAAACTCAGTGTGCGCTAGGCGTCATTTTTTGATCCAGTCCATAGCCGCAATAGCCGCGGATCGTCAGTGTTGACTTTTAATTAGTATCATAAAAGATGCCACAGAAAGAGAAAGTTAGCGCATGACAAAGCACACTTTGATTCGAGCCATCATCTCTGACTTCTTGTTTGGGAAAAAACCAAGTAGCATTTTTTTTTTTCAGTATATGACAACGAGACGAGCATAATCTTTCTTTCAAACATTTTTAAAACAAACATCCGTGTACACAAACGTTTCTTTGAGAAAAGAATCTTCAGACCTCCTCGGAAACAAGTTTATACCCGCGTTGCCACTACCATGGTTATTAGAAAATAAATCTTTATATGTTAGTACAGTTGATGAATTTGTTGGAGATTTTTGAGGAGAAAATCCCAAAAACACAAAATAAAACACAGAGGCAATGCTATGTTTTCTTTACACCAGGATCTCTTTGTACAAAGGAGCCTTAAAAAAAATTACTGAACAGAGTATTCCACCACCATAAAATGATTTCTATTCATTAAACAAAAACACTTACATATTCATCCTCTTTTACTCAGAGAGATTCACCAAAACATTTTAACAAAAATTACTCTGCCTCCTTTGAAATTTTACACCACTGTGTGTAAATATTTCATTTACATTCACTGCGGTGTGAAAACAAAAATTACAGGGATTTACAGATTTACCTTTTCACTGCTGTGTGAAACAATTCATGGTTTTGAAACCAAAACTACCCCTGGTTTTCTTCATTCACTTCTCTTCCTGCACTGCTGTGCATTCTTTGCATTTCTTACATTATCAAAAAGAGATTTTTACGCTGCTGCGTTTTTACCATTTTTCTCACAAAAACATTTCAACCCAAACAAAAATTATATTCATACTCCTGTGCATTCCTGGTTTTCATTTGCTGCTGCAAACTCGGGTTCTCCTCCTCCCCGTATGCAAATCACACTTCACACATTGATGTCAACAGGCTTACCATACATTTTTGAAAATAATAAAAAAACTTACATTATGTTTTACGCCCATACTTCCGTATGCCCTAAGTATTAACGCGTGCCATAAAAACATTAAAAACGTTACCAAAAAAATGTCATAATATTAAACATTAGAGTATGGTCAAAGTGATACTTCACGCAACATTTAAGTTTAATCAGACCCCATGTACCTTGGTTCAATCGGACGGTGGAGAATGAACACTTTAATCGAACGGCGGAGGATGGATATCGGAAGACCCTTTCACACCGTACTTTACTCCACAGTGCAACTTTGGTAAATTAACGGTTGTAAATGCTGGAGGACATCGGACGAATATCGGATGGGGGCTTCTGACCGACATTTATCGTCCGAAAAGTGATTGAGGGTGATGTCACACCAATCCACGTGCCTCCTCCAAATTGCATCGGAGCCCCTTCGTACAGAAACCTCCTTAAGCCAAAAGTGGTGCGATAACTTCCCAGTGGTTTCAGATTTGCTGTGATGTTTTTGGTACTGCGTTGACTGCTGACCCACGCGCAGTGAAATTATAATTTCAACAGAATTTTGATAGGCTGCCACTAGAATGGTTATTAGAAAAT
>APFE030586966.1:48172-183501 GCA_000404065.3 Pinus taeda
GAGTCTGACAAAGGAAGAACTCGGTGCCTTTTCATGTTTAGAGAGTTTGAAAAGACAGCAGAAAAGGAAACTCCAGGGGTGTCCTTTTTCGTAAAGTTGTGTCTCTCGGGCCCGAAAAAAGTATAAAATAATGCCCGAAAGAACCACCCGACCATTACGATCGAGGAGTACTTTTCATAAATAGTGATTTCGACCTGAAAAAGTAAAAAAGGGATCAAAACCATGTCGTTTTGTAACCATTAATGAGTTTGAAACGACAAAAACCTGGTAATCTTTTTATGTTTTAACGGTGGACAAAAGAACTTAAAACGACCGCCCCTTAATAACGTTTAACGAGCCAAGAGGAATCACTCGGCAATCTTTTCCTCTTTAAAAGGTCAGGAAAAGAGCTGAAAGCAGACCGTAAAGTAACCTTTTCTCGTGTTTTACCGAGCTTGAAAAAGTTGAAAAAGAGCTCGTTTGGTTGCGTTGAGTTGCACCAACCCCTGTCATCATACAAAAACAGCGTAAAACCCACTTCGACATGAAAATATCCCAAAAATACTCAAAAATATTATTTCTAATGTATTTTTAGGTGAAAAAATGTTATAAATAGTGAAATGGTAAAAAATAAACTTACTTTTCACTTTTTACCTTGTGAGTTTACTATTTGAAGGGTTTTGGTGCAAATTTCAACTCCTGATTGCGACCAATCCAGGAGATCATTCGAGCCGCCGTCTGCAACAAGTAAGAGGCCTCATCCTTAGCTCTGTTTTCATTCCATTTTTTAGATTTTCATCCGTAATTTAGCTCCCTGCAAGAGGATTTGCAATTTCATAGGGTTGCGCCATTGGCGCGAGTTTCTCGCTCGGGATCGCGCCAATGGTGTTTTTTCCTAAAGGGGTCGCGGCCTTGGTGCGACTGTTTTAGGAACAATTGCGCCAACTGCGCGATCTCAATTTGCCACAAATTTGACCATTGTAATTGCAAATTTTTTCCAGTTTAGGTTTCATCAATGATCTAATGATGGGAATTTCACCTTTGGTTGCAGGGTTTTGTCAGAATGGTTCTAGAATGGAAAGAATGGGAGCATAATGCCGTGGATGCCATGGCAATGGAGGATGATGCATGTATGAATGTTTTGAGAGACTGTGGCTTGAAGAAATTCTTCCACACCTCATATTTACGTGCACAACCTGAGCTACTGTGATTCATCGTGGATGCTTGGGATACGGAGGGTCAGGTATTTCGCTTGAAAGACCAGACATTGGAGTTAGATGTTTTCGATGTCTATTTTATCACTGGACTATCGTGGCCAGGTGTACGGCCCATCTTGACTGGTAGTCGGCCTTTTGGAGAGAAGATAGAGGAGGTGATGGAACGAGTTTGTCCTGGAACACAGTTTGGAGCAAACAGTAAGAAAGTAGATATTAACACGATGCCCAACCTGGTGCTACGAGTGATTTTATTCACTATCACCCGAACAGTTGGGGTACAGGTGCCCCACGAGGCCAGCAAAAATCATTTGCTGCTGGCCACTCAGTGTCTCCAGCCTACACTGTTTTAATGGGCCACAGTAGTGACAACAAACATCAAACGACAGCTTACCAAGTGTAAGCATGATGGGAACAAACAGTTCAGCTATGGATCTATCGTGGTAACTTTCTTCCTGGAGCGACTGTCGATATTCCAGGTACCGGGGGTATAATGGCAGATCCAGTGTTACGGGAACTAAGGTTGCATCGATGGGCAGAACTCATGCCCAGAGGAGGAGGGACCCAGCAGATGTCCTGGAGGCCTGAGTTCTTTATCTGGCTCCGTCACCAGATGATTGTCATCGAGGATTGGCCCTATGCGGCCATGGATTTCACTAGAGATCCCGATCTCCCTCTGCCTGCCGGAGAGGACTATGACGAGGAGCTAGGTAAGAACTCTTTGTTTTTTTTTAACGTTTTTATGTATTTAAGTTTTTTTTGTTAATACATGCCTATGTCTTATAGCCTCTTTATATGTATGCAGATGTTGGTACAAAGCGACCAGCTGGCTTGCCTCATAACGTACGGAGAGCACAACCTACAACGGACCCTCAGGTAGAGGGTGATGACGATCTAGTACAAAACCTTGAGGCACTTACTCGAGGTATTCCAGATTATGCCAGATTGGCGGATCTGCCTAGAGCGTACCAGAGGCACACGGTGGGAGTATCTACTCGCGTCCATCGTCTGTTGAGACGTTTGGTGCGAGCGGTGACATGCTATCATGAGCATCACCGTGATTAGATGCCTAGGTTTCCTTTTTGCATGTTTTTGAGGAACATGTTGTCAGCGGGTGTATGAGTTTTGGACATGTATTATTTTTTGGACTATGTAACACGCGGGGCGCAAACTTTTTGACACACACATATATATATATACATATGTTTATGGTTTATTATTGTGTTTTCATGTGCTTGCTTGCATAATGTTTTATTTACAAATTACGCAAATGTCTATCTAATAAATGATTGGCCAATGCATCAGATAATGTGTTTAATTTTCGTGGAATATGCTGATATGTAATGAACTCAAAATTCCTCTCTAACAATCTTACACGTAGATACAACCTTAGAATATGATGGTCTCTGATGGAATAATGCCTATTGAGCTGGAGGACGACAAGTTGAGAATCTAGGTTTACCACCAATGCCCGAATGCCGAGATTAATTGCTTCAGTGAGGAGCTCGATTACAGCATAATATTCGGCGACATTATTAGTGGTACGACCCAAACAGACACCTTGAAGATCTATCATCTCACCATGAGGATCATAGATCACCCATGCCGCAGAGGAAAAGTTGCGAGTACTGCAGCAGGCACCATCAGCGAAACCAATATAAGGCGTATTAGACATCTGGACAAGAAGCGAAAGAAACAATAAGCGACAATCAAGCCTATTAAAATTGACACACATACACAACACACTTGCTAGAGTACATGTATATACAAAATGAAGTGTACCAGCATCACGCATAGTACTTTTTCAAATACAGCCCATTTCGGGGTTGTGCGAGAGGGTTTCCTTCATAATCAATTAGCTCATAGGCCCCTTTTTGCAAAACTTTCTTGACAATGTAAGGGCCAAGCCACATAGATTCGAGCTTTCCTGCTCCTAACTTATCGTTTTCCTGATCGTATAGCATAACTAAGTCTCCCTCATTAAAAGAACGTGGACGTACAGTCTGGTCAAAGTGAGATTTGACTCGCTTCTTCTATGTTTCGATGGCGAAAGAGGCTAGGCGACGAGTCTCATCTAGTCCTTCCAGATAAAGGAGACGTTCTTCTAATGGGATGGTGTTGGGAAGTAGCTCAACAACTAATCTTAACGAGGGGATTTCACACTCGATTGGAAGGGTAGCCTCTAGTCCATAGACTAGTTGAAATGGAGTGAAACCAGTGGCATCCTTCATGGAGGTTCGGTAACCCCACAAAGCAAGGAACAACATCAAATGCCAGTTAGACTTGTGCATGCCAACGGTACGCTGAAGCATTGTAACCAAAATATTATTGATCGCATCAACTTGGCCATTGGACTGAGGGTAGTACGGAGTAGAACTATCGTGCTTTAAGCCTAGCTGGGTTGTTAGTTCCGTCATCATATGATTCTGGAAATGCTTTCTCTGATCAGTGACGATGGCTTGACGGACACCGAATCGCAAAATAACGTGGCTGAATAAAAATTGCGTTGCTGTGTGACCATCTTCAATCAGTGTAGGCATCGCCTCGGCCCATTTAGTAAAGTAATCGACGGCAACGATGATAAACCCATGCCCCCCGGCCGAGCGAGGGTTACAGGTCACATAATCAATGCCCCATTTTGCAAAAGGGCCGACAGTAACAACAGGGTGCAAAGGAGTGGGGGGAGCTTGCATCTTCCGCTGGAATATCTGGCACTCATGACAGGAACGGACAGCAAGGATGCAATCCTTAAAGATAGAGGGCCAAAAGTAGCCAGCACGGAGGATTTTTTGGGCAGTTGCATATCCCGACATGTGACCACCACAAGCACCTGAATGGCAGTCATTCAAGACTCACTCAGCTTCCTCGTGAGTAAGACAACGACGGAGAACAGTGTCGACGTCGAGGTGATACAAGGTATCCCCAATAATACGATACGGTTGAGATTGATGACGAATCCTTCGCCGAGCATCTTTAGACGTGCCCAGGCAAAAGGAGGACGTTTGTAGATATATAAGGATTTCACCGTACCAGGGGTCGAGGGTGCTGATGAGAAACAAAGTCTCATCCGAAATTTGATCCTCTGTATGAGAGGGCGAAGAGGAAGATGGCAAAGAGCAACTTAACTCAGCAAAAATGAGAGATTTCTTTGACTTGGCGGTAGCGAATTCCAAGTCAAACTCTTGGAGGATGACAATCCACTTTGAGTACTTGCCCCCCAGCAACTTGCGTGACAAGATATACGTCATGGGGTTGCAATCGGAAATCACAGTAGTAGTGCGTAGCAGAATATAGTGACGGAAACGTTGGACAGCGCAAACGTCGGCTAACGCAAACTTCTCGACATAAGCATATCGAGCTTCCGTATCTAAAAGGTTTCTACTGAGATAATAAATAACATGCTCAGTGTCATCGTCGTCGGTTTGAACAAGAACCATGCCGATAGTGGTGTTGGCGGCAGCTAAATACAGGGTGTAGTCATGATGATAGTTTGGAGGGCGAAGCAATGGAGCAGAAACAAGGAGACCCTTGAGTCATTCAAAAGATTCTTGGGCCATGGTATCCCAATGAAAAGGGACATCTTTTTTAAGTAATCGTGTAAAACCTTTAGCCACCTCAGCATAGTTTGGAATGAAACGACGTAAAAAATTCGCTTTACCTTGCAAGCTCTGAAATTGTTGTAAGGTAGCAGGGGGAGGAAGATTGAATATGGCTTTGACTTTGAGGGGATCCAGTCAGATGCCCTCGTGGGAGACGACAAATCCTAGAAGTCGACCCGATTCTATGCAGAAGACACAGTTGTGAGGATTAAGTCTGATTCGGTAGTGTCGACAGTGAAGATATATCTCGCGAAGGTGAGTAGGGTGGTCCCGACGCTTGGCTGAATGAGCTGGAAGATCATCCAAGTATGGCTATACAATGTGTCGTATGTCATGAAAAGCGTAGGACATTGCACGTTGGAAGGTAGCGCCGACATTTGTTAGACCGAAAGGGAGCTTCTTATAGGGAAAAGTACCCGATGGACAGATGAAAGCGGTATTGTGTTGATCAGCGGGAGAAATATTGATCTGGTTGTAACCAGAAAAACTGTCCATAAAAGAATACATCTCACTTCCCGCACACTCGTCAATAATCTGATCAATGAATGGTGTGGGGAAATTATCTTTAGGACAGGCCCGATTAATATCACAATAATCGACACAAACGCGGATAGTTCCCTGTTTCTTAGTGACGGGTACAATATTTGAAACCCAATCTCTGAGTGGGATAGGATAAATAAAACCGGCTTTAAGAAGCTTCTCTACTTCGGCCTTGATCGCTGCAGCCTTTCAGGGGTGTACCGGACGTAAACGTTGATGAACAGGCTTAGCACCTGGGTACATGATAATTTCATGCACCACTATGCTAGGATCAATGCTGGGCATTTCTTCATAGGACCAAGCAAAAACATCATGAAATTTGTGAAAAAGGTTTGAATAAAGTCGAATCTCCTCTGGAGTACAAGTGACTCCAATGTGAATGTGTTCGACGATCCCTGGTTTAAGAGAGATGTCGATGGGCTGGGTTTGTGTAATGTTTTCCATATTACCTTCAGAAGAGGCTTGATAAACTTGAACAGGTAACTGAAGGATTGGAAATGGGAAATGAGGAGCAAACCGCTGGATACAAGTCGGCATATCCTGAGGGACAGAGAGAAACGAGGAACGATGGTGGGTATCGTGCCAAGGAGATTCCTCGAGAGACAGTCTCAATAATAGCTTCGTCGGAAGAAAATGTTTCTTTTAAAGGATCTAAGGAAGTTTGATCTAGAAGCCCTAAGGATGGAGAGAACGTGTGGAAAATCTTGCTTGAAAGAGCAAGTTCAGAAGAAGGAGCCGATGCAGCTACGATTTCGAGGTAGTTGAGTTCGGCAGGACTCAACGGCATCTGGTCACCCCAAGAATCTACCTGGTCAATGAGAGGTAGGATCCACGGATCAGAACAAGTAGAAATCATATCGACCGAAGCGAAATTCAGAGGCGAGGCTGGAAAAACACCCATGAGGGTGAGATCTTTGAAAAGCTCGTGACCCAGACTCTTAGTTGATTTGGAAGTATGCTCCACAAAAGGGATAGTTCCTTCTGAAGAGGAAGCGAAGAATGACAGCTGGTCGATAGTAATAATCTTCCCTTGGTGAGGGAAACGAATGATACGAAAGAAAGATGAAGCGACAACATGCATTGCATAGATCCAGTTGCATTCGAGAAGGAGGTTGTAGGTTAGAGTAGCATCAACGAATTCAACTTCCATCTCAATCGTTTTCCCTTCCAAAGAGATGGGTAACCGTGGGAGTATACCATAAGGATGGGATGCTCTTCCATCAAAAGCTTCCAAGGTGGTGGGAGACTGACTCAACGTCGGAGATCCAATAGCTTTCCAACAGGCAACAGACATGATGCAAGTTGAAGCACCTTCATCAATGACTGTACGATGGATATTTTTCTTATCAATAATGACCTATATAAGGAATGCAATTTGGGGAGGAAGTCTCTGTGTATGGCGTTCTAAGTCAAATGTAATTAAATCTGAGTCAACCAGGTCTATGCCGCTGATAGCGGATAGAAAGGACTTCCTCTGAGAAGGGCAGCTTTGGAGAACTTCTAAAGTGGACATAGCCGATGGAGTCTGGGCTAAATACTCAACGATATTGTAGTGCTGAGCAGCACGGGCATTTGGGTTGTAAGAATATTTCCGGAGTACTCCTTTTGGAGGGGGTCGAAGAGGCGTTTCAGTACTAGGTCTCTCGATATGGAGAGGGCTTGAATTGAACTGAGGAGCACTGGGGGGAACGTCGGGCTCTTTCCCGGAAGATGGATAATCCTTTGTTCGAGTACTGATATTGACAGGTATTGTTCCCGCCATGAACACTTGGGAACCAAAGGAAGAGGGAGGTTGAGAGGGGTCAGCGACCATTTGAGTTTGCTGTGAGGGAAAGGGTTCTTTAAGCACTGCAGGGACCCTGGGAGCACCTTTCAACAAACGACTAACTTCGGACCACTAAGGGCAGTCTTTTGTATAGTGATCCTCATCACAGATAAGATAAGGATACTTGGGTTTGCGTTTGGCACTCTCCTCGGATTGAAGTTTAGGGGGTTCTTGTTTAGGTTGTTCTGGCTTATTTTTCGCTTTCCCTTTCTTTTTTGCTTTCGAAGATTTGTCTATCGTAGTGGACTGAACGGCATTAACCTCGGAAGTAGTTTTAGAAGTAGGTATTACCTGAGAAGTGGTTTCAATTGGAGCATTTGACTTCTGCTTCCCAGGATTCGCGGAATTTTTCTTAGAGGATGAACTAACAGACCCAATAATGCCATCAACAGTACGTGTTGGCGGGGCTTTGGATGTTCCTGGTCTAGGGGCATCAAGAAAATAATCATACAATTTACTTGACTGAGAATAAACCAAGTCGAGGTATTGAGCATGTGCGATAGCTTGCTCTTCAGTAACACACGCTCCCATGGCAATTTCCCGAGCTATTGGAGGAACGAACGAAGTTGTGAACCAATCTATAAGAAGCTGGTCGGGAATCCAAAATTTAATCATACGTCTACGCCGTCTCCATTCATGGATGTGATCAGAGATATGCGTAGTTGTTGTCTTTCTTAAGGATGTAAGGAGGTGTGTGCCCATTTCATAACGAATGGGCAACTGAAAATGAGTGAGGAATGCCATAGCCAACGAGTTGAAATCCTGAAAGGATCCGCGATTGAGCTCAATATACCACTTAGCGGCAGAGCCAGTGAGAGTCCTTTGAAAAAGGTGAAGCCGAATTGAATCATCAAGCCATGAATTGGATGAACACCAGAGATGATAGGTCATGAAATGAGCTTGTGGGTCTTCATTAGCTTTACCATTGAATTTTGGACAGTCACCAGGAATTTTGGTCGGAACCGGAGGCCAATAAGGATTATGAAGAATAGGATCATTAGTCAGTTTGGACACCTCCGGTAATTCTAAAGTCGCTAAGAACGGTAACTGAGGATTGAAAGACATCTGGGGCTGCTGGTAGGATGGAGCACCCCGGTTCCAACCAGGTGGTGGTTGCCCCCATCGACTTTGCCCTGACAGATTTGGTCCCATGGTGTATTGGCTGTAGGGATTTGTGTTTTGCCCCCCAGCATATGGATTACCAAACGATGCTGCAGAAGCAGCATATGGTTGTTGATAATTCTTGTAAGGGGCAAACAAAGGTTGCCCTTGAGGTTGTTGATAACCGTAGTGTGGTGGGACCCCAAATTGAGTTTGAGACCCAGGCTGAGTTTGATAAAATGTTTGAGATTGAACTCCAGCCTGCATTTTAGAACCAGATGGATTTTGGGGTCCTACTTGGGTCCAAGTGCCGGGTTGAGCAGCGCCAGAAGACTGTCCAGTAGGTTGGGCTAGCTGAGCGGAAGGATAACCTTGCTGATACTGAGGTTGGCCTACCTGCTGATACTAAGGTTGACCTATCTGCTGATACTGAGGTTGACCTACCTACTGATACTAAGGTTGCTGTTGTGCGGCAGAAGGTTGTCCTAACATGCCAGATGGCTGAGTGGACTAGGCTGATGATTGGCCCAACTGTGTTTGAGGCTGACCGGCTTTCCCAAAAGATTGAGTATAGTGGATAGTTGGCTGACCAAATTGTTGGGCAGCTTGTCCAGAAACTTGGGTATACTGGACGTTGGGTTGATTTGGGTTAACAAATGATTGACCGGTTTGTCCAGTATGAGAGCCTTGCTGGATACCAGGTTGAGCTTGCTGAGTGGAAGGTTGGCCTGGATTACCAGTAGGTTGCGTATGAGAGGTGAAAAGAGGACCACTAGAGGCAAAAGGATTTCCTTGGAAGGATTGTCCTTGTAGGTTTTGCTGAAGTGGTTGTTCGGGTTGTGCATACGACGCTTGACCACCATGATAAGAGGTGGAACCCCAATCTATTGACAGCGGAACTGAAACCTCTCCTATTGACAGCGGACCTGTCCTAGTCCCAGGAGGTGGTAGATAATGATCATATTTCCCTCCAAGTGAGAAATTCGATGTAGGATCAAAGCCTACGAATAAAGAGGTCGAAGGTCGACTAAAAATAGGGGTCGAAGAAGCCACAGATACTGTTGGAGGGGTTGTGACTGAGGTAACAGATGTACCGCGAGGTTGTGGAGTCGAAGGCTCCGTATTTGAGAAAATGGGTGGCAACCAAATAGAATTCGGAAAAGGAGATGACAGAAAATCACGCAGTGCTCTATAGCCACGAGGTAGTCCCCCAGTAGCAGGAGTGCTACTAATAGATGTAGATTCCATTGTGGTGGGAATCTCGTCCCCTGGCGCACCGGATTCGTCAGTCGTAGTAGGGGATGGGTTTTCCATATCAGAAGGAAATGGTTGGCGAGGAGAAGTGTATTCCCAAAAAGGGATACCATTTTGAGAAGGTTCCCAAATAGGGTTCGAATAAAATTGGTAATTCTCGTCGCCTGGAGCACGAGAGTTAAGCGGTTGTATACTTGGAACAATAGGAAGAGTTCTACTCACAACCGGTATCTCGGGAGACGAGATCGGTAATTCCGCCAGGATGGAACTTCACAAAATCCTAGGGAATATAACGAAACCAGACCCTACTCAGACTAACACAAATAAGATTTAACCGGGTTATATGTGATCGTGGTCAAATAAATTTTAAGACACTGAACTGGACCTTTTCATTTTTTAAGAGTCGAGAAAAGGACGAAAAGATGACTCTAGTCTCCTTCGAATGTTTAATGGGCACGAAGTGACAAGACGCTCACTTACACCTTTTCTTTTAGGGAGTCCGAAAAGGATCAAAAATGACTACTATGGAGAACTAGGCAAGAGGTTTACCAAACAATCCGTAAAACTGCTTATACACCTTGGCAATCAGATGAAAACCAAGGACTTCCCGTACTGTAGTCAATCTTCCTGAATGCTATGTTTAGTGCATTATGGCTTGTAAGGCGGTAGACTTGGCTTCCTATGGATAAAAGGTTGTAAGCCTATAGGGGTCTCCCAATATATACGCGACGGTATGTGGGAGCACAATCCGTACTGGCACCTATCGTTTCACCGTGGAGAATCACCCAACCACTCGATGGTAAGCTACCAAGTTTAAAGACGCCGAAACACGTCTCTAACCTAGACCTCTAGAATATTTGCGTTATGTTCCAATGCATTGTTAGGTTCATTCAGTTTATTTTACATTTTATCTTCAATTATGTTTCAGTTTTTTGGTCCTACTGTATGTGATCTCTCGAAACTTCCTAAATGCAAACTATATGCCAAAATTATATCATTTCATTCAATGAACTCTATCTACAGGAGAGTTGAGATCTTTACACAAACAAAATGATTAACAAAGATCCTAATGCAGCTAATAACAAGAAATGAAAGTTTTTTTTTTTTTGTTTTCTTTTTAGAAGCAACAAATAACAATAAATGCTAATTAATATAATGCAAAAAGATCTTTTGTTTTTATTTCTTTTAAGATAGCATGATGCACTTAACACACCTGAAGAGATATTCACAAGTGTAAACAAACACAATTCATTCAATGGAAATAGAACCAATTCTGAAACATCAAGATGACCTGTCAAAGCAAGGAAAAACACAAAGATTTCAATGAACCATGTGATCTAAGTTCAGATGAAGTCAAGAAAAATCCAAACAAGCTAGAAGTGAATCACTCAGAGCATAGAATACCAAACTTTCACAACCATTAGAAGAGTGTGGAAAAGAACCAAAAAGTTGACTGGATTATCAAACCACAACTTCCCACAGAAGGCTCGACATGCAAAGCCACTAGGTGTTCTAGGGCTAGGATACAGATCGATAGAAATAAGAAAACAACTGAAGAATAATAACCAGTCACACAAAGGTCTAACACACTTCCAGAAGCTGCAAAAGATATGGCAAGATACAAATCCAAGCTCATAAGGCTGGCAAACAAGTGATCTGAAAAGGTTAACAGGTCTGGCGCGACTGTCAGGCTGCAACTCGCGCTATAAATGGATTGGCGCGGGTTGTCAGTTAGCAACATGCACCAACTGGCGCGACTGTCAGAGGAAAAGCCGTGCTAATAAAGTTTTCCAAGTCAAAAAGAAAAACAAGCGGTCCAAAGCTTGGTTTACAGTCTCTAGGAAGGCCAGGAAGCAAGAAACAGCAAGAAATTCAATCCAGAAAGCTATCCAAGCAAGAAAACAAGAGAAAACCAAAGAGGCAAAGACAAACTCCAAGTTGTTCATCGTAACCAAACCGGAGATTGACTGAAGTGGCATTGATCTACTCATAATGCAACAATAGTGTTTCGAAGGCTATCTGGCCATGCTTCAGGCTCGTCTAAAGTTTACAAATCAAACAACAAGCTAAACTCCCCAGTGGAATCCGCGAAATTGTTGAACAGGTAAATCCCTCTGCGGATAGAGTCGAATCCTATCAGCCCAAAGGGGTCTAGCAACATCAAACAAACGCTAACAACAGGTTCCTAATTGCAAATCAAAGATCGATGATGAGGGCCTACGATTCCAACGCTAGTACTTGTAGAAGAATCGTCGCTCCCGTTCCTTTGCTCCGGCTGGTCACAATCCCCACGATCCTCGTGAGCAGACACCTGTACATGCGAAGAACGACACAAATACAAGCATAAAATCCAATAGATGCAACTATATATCGGTCAGAAAGGATATAAATCAATCATCATTATAAAGACAATAAGAGTGGAACCATAATGATAGTCGTCTATTAATGAATAATAGGTAGAGAAAGATACAACCAAGGTTCTGACGTTGAACCTATTCTCTGGCTAGGCGAGCAACTATGTATGCCTTGCAATAGACCTTCTCTCTCAGGATTCCGGTAGCATAACCTTCCTATGCTTCAAAACTCTTACTATCACTCTAGCATTACTCCAGAACTCTTAGAACTAGCTTGTCTAATGCATGAGGAAAGACTTTTATAGATGGAGAAGGGAGGAAGATTCAATGTACCAGACGCCCATTGTGGATTGGCATTATCTCCGAAAAGATACTGAGGATAGGTGTCAAGGATAGATGATGACTCTCGATCACTATCAGATGGATTTTTCCCTCAAAGGACTTCATGATCTAAGAGGAAAAAACATATGGGTGCGCGTTGGCCAAAAATCATTACCAAATTTAGTTGGCGCGAGTGTTTCTCTAGGACAGAGCGCCAATGGGCGCGCCCCCTTTTAAGGATCTCAGTGATTGGCGCGGATAAGACACTGTGTACCTACGCCAATGGAAAAAGGGCACTTTTCAGGGATAATTTGCAGAAGGTGTCTTCAGGGAACATGAAGTATATACTCAGGGGAACATAATGCAAGTGTTTTTAGGCTATGTCACTGCTCATAGGTCCCGGAATGTATCCTCCAATGTACGAAAACAGGGGTAACATGGACGGTGACCAATGGTGACAAATTACTGTGTAACAGATGCCCCCTAAAGCATGAGGCCCGAGAGAGAGAGAGGGGTGAAATGCTTTACAAGAACATATATAGCTGCTGCCGAGAATCTGAATTGAGAGATACAATTGATAGTTCAAATACATGATGTACGTGGTATGGTCGCAGCCATCCATAAGAGAGTACATGATAATCTCGATCCGTAGTATGGACGCAGCCATCTAGTTAGGATGAATGAATTGACTCAGGTATGGTCGCAGCCATCTAGTGAATGAGTCATGTATCAAGAATCACTCCTGGATGACAACAGACACAATCCAGGGTCTTGCGCTCCATCTCGACCCGAACAAAAGTACAAGTTCAACCATGTGAACATGTGAGATGAAGTCGAACATGCATGAACATCGTCTGATTACCAGCCAATGATGAAAGCTGATAACAAACGCGAGAGGGGCCACCAATAATGATGATGGTCCTCAAGGTACTATAGGTACAATCGACGACGTGCGAATAAATGAGCCGGTGTCGAACACCCGTAGAGTCATCCGATCGGAGGCCAATGATGAAAACCTCGCGTCGAACGTGAAGAACCTGCCATTGAGGCATGCAGGCTCCAAGGTACCGGAAGGGAGTCTCTAGGTCACTTTCCTGGATAATGAGCTGAAGTCGACAGGAAGTGACCTTCATCGAAGGTGGGCCATAATGTTTCCCACATCATCGACATGAGACGGAAAGAGACAAGTTTGTGAATTAAGATCGTATGAACTATCAAACGGAGGTTGTTTCTTTTAGAGGTCAACTTCTCTTGAACATATCGGCGGCACGACAGTGGAATTGGCAGTATTTGACATTGATGGATCAGAGGTCATGATGACGAGGCAATGAGCAGATGAGAGGTCAAATAGGATTACCCAAACCCACGAAGGTAAGTGAAAAATGAGATGAGATATCCCCACCCCGACACGAAAGTAGAGAAGTGCCATGTTCAAGAGCGACATACTGCCGACACGACAATAATTATGGTTCCCAAAATTTTCTTTTCCCCCACCATTTATGGCGAGTACCCCAATTATTTTTAACAAGCTTGATGGGGATAGCATATGCTTGTGGTGTGTCATTTCGACAAGATCCGATGTCATCAGGTTTTAACGAGTCTAACAAAGAAAGAACTCGGCGTCTTTTCATGTTTAGAGAGTTTGAAAATACAGCAGAAAAGGAAACTCCAGAGGTGTCCTTTTTCGTAAAGTTGTGTCTATCGGGCCCGAAAAAGTATAAAATAATGCCCGAAAGAACCGCCCGACCATTATGATCGAGGAGTACTTTTCATAAATAGTGATTTTGACCTGAAAAAGTAAAAAAGTGATCAAAACCACGTCATTTCGTAACCTTTAACGAGTTTGAAACGACAAAAACCCGGTAATCTTTTTATGTTTTAACGGTCGACAAAAGAACTTAAAATGACCGCCCCTTAGTAACGTTTAACGAGCCAAGAGGAATAACTCGGCAATCTTTTCTTCTTTAAAAGGTCAGGAAAAGAGCTGAAAGCAGACCGTAAAGTAACCTTTTCTCATGTTTTACCGAGCTTGAAAAAGTTGAAAAGAGCTCGTTTGATTGCGTTGAGTTGCACCAAGCCCTGCCATCATACAAAAACAGCGTAAAACCCACTTCGACATGAAAATATCCCAAAAATACTCAAAAATATCATTTCTAATGTATTTTTAGGTCAAAATAATGCTATAAATAGTAAAATGGTAAAAAATAAATTTACTTTTCACTTTTTACCTTGTGAGTTTACTATTGGAGGGTTTTTGGCGCAAATTTCAATTACTGATTGCGATCAATCCAGGAGACCATTCGAGCCGCCGTCTGCAATAGGTAAGAGGCCTCATCCCTAGCTCTGTTTTCATTCCATTTTTTAAGATTTTTATCCATAATTCATCCCCCTGCAAGGGGATTTGCAAATTCTTAGGGTTGCGAAATTGGCGCGGGTTTCCTGCGCGGGACCGCGCCAATGGTGATTTTTCCCTAAAGGGGTCACGCCATTGGCGCGACTGTTTTAGGAACAGTCACGCCAACCGCGCGATCTCATTTTGCCACACATTTGATCGTTGAATTTGCAAAATTTTTCCAGTTTAGGTTTCATCAATGATCTAATGATTGAAATTTCACCTTTGGCTGCAGGGTTTTATCAATATGGTTCTAGAATGGAAAGAACGGGAACATAATGACGTGGATGCCATGGCATTGGAGGATGATGACTGTATGAATGCTCTGAGAGACTGTGGCTTGAAGAAATTCTTCCACACCTCATACTTACGTGCACAACCTGAGCTACTGCGTTTCATCGTGGATGCTTGGGATACAGAGGATCAGGTATTTCGCCTGAAAGACCAGACATTGGAGTTAGATGTTTCCGATGTCTACTTTATCACTGGATTATCGCGGTGAGGTGCACGGCCCATCTTGACTGGTAGTCGGCCTTCTGGAGAGAAGATAGGGGAGGTGATGGAACGAGTGTGTCCTGGGGCACGGTTTGGAGCAAACAGCAAGAAGGTAGATATTAACACGGTGCCCGACCTGGTACTACGAGTGAAATTATTCACTATCACCCTGACAGCTGGGGTACAGGCGCCCCATGAGGCCAGCAAGAATCATTTGCTGCTGGCCACTAAGTGTCTCCAGCCTACACTATTTGATTGGGCCACAGCAGTGACAACCAACATTAAACGGCATCTTACCAAGTGTAAGCGTGATGGAAACAAACAGTTTGGATATGGATCGATCGTGGTGACTTTCTTCCTGGAGCGATTGCCGATCTTCCGGGTACAGGGGGGATAGTGGCAGACCCAGTGTTACGGGAACCGAGGTTGCATCGATGGGCAGAACTCATGCCCAGAGGAGGAGGGGGCCAGCAGATGTCCTGGAAGCTCGAGTTCTTTATCTGGCTCTGTCACCAAATGATTTTCATTGACGACTGGCCCTATGCGGGCACGGATTTCACTGGAGATCCCGATCTCCCTCTGCCTGCCAGAGAGGACTTGGATGAGGAGCTAGGTAAGAACTCTTTGTTTTTAAACGTTTTTTATGTATTTAAGTTTTTTTGTTAATACATGCCTATCTCTTACAGCGTCTATATATGTATACAGATGTTGGTGCAGAGCGACCAGCTGACTTGCCTCATAACGTGCGGAGAGCACAACCTGCAGCAGACCCTCAGGTAGAGGGTGAGGACAATCTAGTACAGAACCTTGAGGCACTTACTCGAGGTATTCCAGATTACGGCAGATTGGCGGACGTGCCTAGAGCGTACCAGAGGCACACGGTGGGAGTATCTACTCGCGTCCATCGTCTGTTGAGACATTTGATGCGAGCGGTGACATGCTATCATGAGCATCACCGTGATTAGACGCCTAGGTTTCCTTTTTGCATATTTTTTAGGAACACGTTGTCAGCAGTTGTATGGGCTTTGGACATGTATTATTTTTTGGATTATGTAACGCGCGGGGCGCGAACATTTTGACTCACAGATATATATATATATATATATATATATCTATATATATACATGTTTATGGTTTATTATTGTGTTTTCATGTGCTTATGTTTATTCCTAGATGGATCTTTTCTTCACGTGATTATGCGTTTTATATGCTATTCGACTGTTCGACACACATGTAATCTAATGTATCTACTGCATAACAAATGACCCATTGGAATGTATTCACACACACGCATATATTTTATTTTTACGAAAGCTTGAAAACACACATGAGAATCACGCATGCAAACTATGCTTTATGGGAAATTTTATTTTTATACAAGCTTAAAAACACATGGTACATATCCAAACTATGCTTGATGGGAAATGAAACGGGCATGCCCCCAAGCATCGTGTCTCAATTTGAGGTACATGCCCCCCAAGCTTCAGTCCATTGAAAATGGATTGAAGGTTGACATAATGGTTATGCGCTCGAAATGCACGAGCTCTCGTTTCATTGTTTTAACGAGGTTGACATAATGGTTATGAACTATCCTCGAGACACCTTGTTTCATTTTTTAGGGAGCTTGACAGAGGGAAATGAACTATGCTCCGCCCGAACTTCATCATAATGAATAGGAAGTCGGGGCTTCCAAGAGTGGCACTTCCGATGGGAGTTCAATGTCTCGGAAGTCGAGACCCAATGCGCCCAGAACACTATGCACGATGGCGGTATTGTTGGATATAGGCATGGGAGAGGTAGCCACGTAGTTGACCAACGGTGGGGCAGATACAACTGGTGGATAAAAACCAGGAGGGGATGACAACTATGTAGGAGGCACCGGGGGACTAAAGAATGATAATTGATCTATAGTCACAATCCTTCCATTGTGTGGAAAACAAACCACACGGAAAAGTGAAGAGACAAGGGCCCCCATTGGATAAACATAGTCACGACCAAGGACAAGATTGAAATCTAAAGCCCCTTGGGTAACCAATACATCTATATAGACCGTTTTTCCTCCCAAAGTAATAGGGAACTGAGGGAGGATCCCCAATGGTTGACTGGTTCCTCCGTCAAACGCCATCAGATTCTACGCAACAAGCACAAGCTGTGGGGAGCCCAAAGCTTGCCAAGTAGTAGAAGGCATAAGACTGACAGATGCACCCTCATCCAAGACAGTGCCAGGTACTGCCGTATCATAGGCATGTACTGTAATCTGGAAAGGCACATGAGATGGATGGCGGAAAGCAGTCAGGTGACGCCAGTCGAAGGAAACGATTGAACTACTTGATGGGGGAATCCTATGATTGCCCCCCTGCTGTAAAGGAACCGAAGAAGGACCCTCCGAGTCAGCTGGGATAAGAGGGTCATTTTCGGACTCAGGAGAATCTGATGAGATGAGAAGAACATAATCATGACGCTCTTCCGGAACAGGGTGGTCGACGGGTGGTGAATCCGAGTCGACACTCTCTCCGACCAATGGTTAGTCTGGAACTGGCTGGGCAGAGCCAGGTTCAGGAAGAGGAGGCTGGACAAGAGAGGAATTTAAACCAATCTCGTTGTCAGCAAGAGGACGATCTGCAGTTGTAGAAATACGTTGATATCCAACGGGGAGTTGGGGTGCGGGAGCCGCGAGACTTTCCAACACAGTGGAGGCTTTATCCATGAGTGGACAAAGGTGAAGGGGATGATTTCCTTCACAAAGTCTACAGGGGATTCGAATCTTCCCTTTTCCCTTGCGATTCCCAACTGATGAGGTAGCATCGTCGTGAGCCTCAGTGGACGATGAGGGGCGGGCCGGATTACGGAACCATACTTCTAAGATCCTAGGAATGCCAGGACAATCACAAAGAAGATGGTCCCCCTTGCATAATCAACAAAGAAACTTAACCTTCCGCAGAGGAGCGGAAGGGGGCCCGACTTCAGGTGTACTTGAGGGAATAACAGTTGTGCTTCTAGCCTCTCCCTTAGGAGACTTCTTCCTCTTGTTCTTGTTCTTCTTCTTCTTAGCCACCTGGTTATTCGAATCGAGACTTTCACCAGGCGAAGCACGAGAAGAAGACATAGAAGTAGGCGTCGAAGGGGAGAGGTCCACCTTGGGTTCAACATGATGTTGTTCGGGTGGAGGGACTGATGGAGTATCAGCCGACACGATAGGAACCAACGAGGTTGAAAACAACCAAACAGGCAACCCGACAGTTAACCCTGGAAGGAATAACGTCGCCATATAAAGAGCACCAGCATTCCCTTGAGGAGGGAATTGGCTAGGATTCCCGTCAGAAGGGGAACTTGGGTTGGTGAATCCTGGAAAAGTTGCCATAGTAAAAAGAAACCTACTCAAGCTAACGCACACAAGATCTAACCAGGTAATGTTATCGTGGCCGAATAAATTTTAAGACACTAAACTTGACCTTTTCATTTTTTAAGAGTCGAGAAAAGGACAAAAAGATGACTATAGTCTCCTTCGAATATTTAATGAGCACGAAGTGACAAGACGCTCACTTACACCTTTTCTTTTAGGGAGTCTGAAAAGGATCAAAAGTGACTACTCTAGAGAACTAGGCAAGAGGTTTACCAAACAATCCGTAAAACTGCTTATACACCTTGGCAATCAGATGAAAACCAAGGACTTCCCGTACTGCAGTCAATCTTCCCGAATGCTGTGTTCAGTGCATTACGGCTTGTAAGGCGGCAGACTCGGCTTCCTATGGATAAAAGGTTGCAAGCCTATAGGGGTCTCCCAATATATACGCGACGGTATGTGGGAGCACAATCCGTACTGGCACCTATCGTTTCACCGTGGAGGAATCACCCAACCACTCGACGGTAAGCTACCAGGTTTAAAGACGCCGAAACACGTCTCTAACCTAGACCTCTAGATATTTGCGTTAAGTTCCAATGCGTTTTTAGATCAATTTGGTTTATTTTACGATTGATCTTGAATTAAGTTTTGATTTCAGGTCCTACCGTATGATCTCTCAGAAATACTTAGATGCAAACTACATGCCAAAGAACATCATTTCGTTCGATGAATTCTAACTAAGAGAAGGTTAGCAATTTTTCGATCAAACAAAATTAACACAAGCAATCAAACAATCTAATGCAGCTAATGGCAAGGAAACGAAACTTTTATTTTGAAAATACGAATCAACGAAATGTTCTTTTTCCTTTCCAACTATTAAATGCAAAAGATACTAGTTTGATTTTCTTTTCAATGGCACAAAGCACTTAAAATGATTTTGAGAGATAGCTACACCAAGCAAAAGGGATAAAATCAACAAAGTCCCCAAGATACCAAAGCAGTTTTCCAAATCAAAATGAAAACTAAGGTCTATGAGCTATGTAATCTAAGCTCAACAGGACAAAAAGGAATTCAAAGGAGGAATGCACAATTCACTTGAAAAGTGTGCAAACGTAATCTATGCACAAATGAGAATTCTAATTATGCAAGTGTGATCTATGCAAGAGAATTCTCAGACACAAGATGATTCTAATGTAATCTAAGAACCAATCAAGTGCAGATCAAGAAAATTAGGTGAGATTTCCAAAGATGAAAAAATAAAAATACTCAAAGGCGATTAACACTCATACACAATTTAGCCCCCCCCGGCGAATGAGGGGGAATTTTTTTTGCAAAAACAAAAGCAAAAAGATGCAAAATTGTGAAGAGACTAAGACAAACCTTCAAGTAATGATCAAAGGAAATCAAATTAAGAATTTCTCAAAAGAGAGACTCAAAACCAGTCAAACAAGACTCCCACATACTCAAGCAGTTGAAAAAGACGTGGCAAGATACAAACCAAGCAGCGAAAGCGAAGAGAAAGGTTTTGCAAAACGAAAAACAAGCAATAAACGAACCCTTGCGGAACAAGACTTCGCAAGCAAGTATCTTACAATTCAGACAACATAAATCAAGTCATAAACCAGGTGGAAAGAAAAGGGGATAGCCAAACCAACAGGTCCAGGAGGCAAAATTGAACAAAATTCAATTCTACAGGATCAGCGCGAGTGACCCTCAGCAACAAAGCGCTGACCAGACAACACGCGTAGCAACTTTGCGCTGTCAGTGCGGAAGGACACGGATTAAGGGCGCTGGCCCGAAAACAAGGTCAGCGCGACTGTTAAACGTATAAGCGCGATGACAGTGAAGTCAAAGAAGCAGATGCACGATGTCAGCGCGACTGTTCTGGTATAAACCGCGCCGAGGCTAAAAAATAGGAAAAATCAAACCAAAAGCTCCCAAACCAAGGTAATGGTTTTCAAAACAATTAAAGCATTTCCCAAAGTGAACCAGGAAATCAAAAATAGAAAACTAATCCCCAATCTTTGACAAGAGAATAACAATCAAACTCAAAACAAGGATGAACAACAAAGACACAAGCAACGATCCCCAGTGGAGTCGCCAAATTGTTGGAGAGGTAAATCCCCTCTACGGATAGAGGCGATCCCTACTAGCCCAGAACGGGTCTAGCAACAATCAATCAATGCTACTCTGCAAGTTCCTAGTTGCAATTAACAAGTGGGTAATGAACACCTACTTGGATTCCACCGCTATTTGTTTGATGAAGAGATGCCACTCTCACTCCTTCACTCTGGTCGGTCACGATCCTCCACTATCCTCGTGGATGGACACCTGCACATGCAAAGAGAGAACAAACACAAGCGTGAAATCTAGTAAAAGCAACTATACATCAGTCAGAAAGGATGTAATTCACATTAATCATCATAAGACAAATGAGAATGGAACCATAACAGTAGTCATATATTAATGAATAATAGGCAGAGAAAGATACAACCAAGGTTCTGACGTTGAACCTATTCTCTGGCTGGGCGAGCAGCTATGTATGCCTTGCAATAGACCTTCTCTCTCTCAGGATTCCGGCAGCATAACCTCCCTATGATTCAAAACTCTTACTATCACTCTAGCATTACTCCAGCACTCACAAAAACTAGCTTGTCTAATGCATGAGGACAGGCTTTTATAGATGGAGAAGGGAGGAAGATTCAATGTACCAGGACGCCCATTGTGGATCGACATTATCTCCGAAAAGCTACTGAGGATAGATGTCAAGGGTAGATGATGACTCTCGACCTCTATCAGATGGATTTTTTCCCTCAAAAGACTTCATGATCTGAAAGGAAAAAACATATGGGTGTGCGTTTGCCAAAAATCATTACCAAACATAGTTGGCGTGAGTGTTGTTCTAGGACAGAGCGCTAATGGGCGTGCCCCTTTTTGAGGATCTCAGTGATTGGCGCGGATAAGACACTGTGTACCTGCGCCAATGGAAAAAGGGCACTTTTCAGGGATAATTTGCAGAAGGTGTCCTCAGGGAATATGAAGTACATACTCAGGGGAACATAATGCAAGTGTTTTTAGGCTATGTCACTGCTCACAGGTCCCGGAATGTATCCTCCAATGTACAAAAACAGGGGTAACAGGGACGGTGACCAATGGTGACAAATTACTGTGTAACAGATGCCCCCTAAAGCATGAGGCCCGAGAGAGAGAGGGGTGAAATGCTTTACAAGAACACATATAGATGCCGCCGAGAATCTGCATTGAGAGATACAATTGATAGCTCAAATACATGATGTACGTGGTATGGTCTCAGCCATCTATAAGAGAGTACATGATAATCTAGATCCGTAGTATGGACGCAGCCATCTGGTTAGGATCAATGAATTGACTCAGGTATGGTCGCAGCCATCCAGTGAATGAGTCATGTATCAAGAATCACGCTTGGATTACAACAGACACAATCCAGGGTCTTGTGCTCCATCTCGACCCGAACAGAAGTACAAGTTCAAGCATGTGAATATGTGAGCTGAAGTCGAACATGCATGAACATCGTCTGATTACCAGTCAATATTGGGAACTGTTAACAGACGCGGGAGGTACCACCAATAATGACAATGGCCCTCAAGGTACTATAGGTACAATCTACGGCATGTGAATTAGTGATCTGAAGTCGAACACTCGTAGAATCATTCGATCGGAGGCTAGTGATGAAAACCTCACATCGAACACGAAGAACCTGCCATTCAGGCATGCAGGGTCTAAGGCACCGGCAGGGAGTCTCTAGATCAGCTTCCTGGATGGTGAGCTGAAGTCGACAGGAGGTGACCTTGATCGAAGGTGGGCCATAGTGTTTCCCACATCATCGACATGAGACAGAGAGATAATGTTGTGAATTAAGATTGTATGAACTATCAAAGGAGGTTGTTTCTTTTCAGAGGTCAACTTCTCTTGAACATATTGGCGGCACGACAATGGAATTGGCAGTATTTGACATTGATGGATCAGAGGTCATGATGACGAGGCAATGAGAAGATGAGAGGTCAAATAGGATTACCCAAACCCACGGAGGCAAGTGAAAAATGAGATGAGATATCCCCACCCCGACACGAAAGCAGAGAAGTGCCATGTTCAAGAGCGACATACTGCCGACACAACGATAATTATGGTTCCCAAAATTTTCTTTTCCCCACCATTTCTGGCGAGTACCCCAATTATTTTTAACAAGCTTGATGGGGATAACATATGCTTGTGGTGCGTCATTTCGACAAAATCTGATGTCATCAGGTTTTAACGAGTCTGACAAAGGAAGAACTCAGCGTCTTTTCATGTTTAATTTTGAAAAGATAGCAGAAAAGGAAACTCCAGGGGTGTCCTTTTTCGTAAAGTTGTGTCTCTCGAGCCCGAAAAAGTAAAAAACGATGCTCGAAAGAACCGTCCGACCATTACGATCGAGGAGTGCTTTTCATAAGTAGTGATTTCGATCTGAAAAATTAAAAAAACGATCAAAACCACGTCATTTCGTAACCATTAACGAGTTTGAAATGAAAAAAACCCGGTAATCTTTTTATGTTTTAACGGTCGACAAAAGAACTTAAAACGACCGCCCCTTAGTAACATTTAACGAGCCAAGAGGAATAACTTAGAAATATTTTCCTCTTTAAACGGTCAGAAAAGAACTAAAAGAAGACCTCCATTTTTATTCTCTTTAGCGAGTCAAAAAGGGAAAAAATACTCGACAATCTTTTCATATTTTACGAGTCAGAAAAGAGCTTAAAGGTGACTCGGGTATGGGTTCATTTTTACACAAGCTTGAACCATGGAGAACTTTGCTTCGATTCGGTTTCATGTTTACACAAGCTTGAAACGAAAAACTATGCTTGTTATGAGTTCGCATGCCCCAAGCATAATGACGCAAAACAAGGTACATGCCCCCCAAGCTTCATTGCATTCAACAAAGTGGATGGAATGAAGGTTCACTTTCGAGATCTTGGAAAGACTCGACTTGTATTTTACGAGATCTTAATCAAAAGGCTCGATTTGGAAAGGGGGTTGTTTCATTTTTTAATGAGGTTGACACAGTAAAAGAACTATCCTCATAACCCTTGTTTCATTTTTTAACGAGCTTGACACAAGATCAGGAACTATGCTCGGACCAGACCTAATTTCCTTTTTTAGGGAGCTTGACATAAGAAAGTGAACTATGCTCCGACCAGTCCTAATTTCATTTTTTAAGGAGCTTGACATAGGAAATGAACTATGCTTCGACCAAACCTAATTTCATTTTTTAGGGAGCTTGACATAAGAAGTGAATTATGCTCCGCCCGAACCTAGTTTCATTTTTTAACGAGCTTGACACAAGACAAGGAACTATGCTCGGCACCTTTGTTTCATTTTTTAACGAGCTTGACACAGGAAAGGAACTATGCTCAGACCAGACCTAATTTCATTTTTTAGGGAGCTTGACATAGGAAAGTGAAGTATGCTCCGACCAAACCTAATTTCATTTTTTAGGGAGCTTGACATAGGAAGTGAACTATGCTCTACCCGAACCTAGTTTCATTTTTTAACGAGCTTGACACAAGACAAGGAACTATGCTCGGCACCTTTGTTTCATTTTTTAACGAGCTTGACACATGAAAGGAACTATGCTTGGACCAGACCTAATTTCATTTTTTAAGGAGCTTGACGTAGGAAAGTGAACTATGCTCCGACCAGTCCTAGTTTCATTTTTTAAGGAGCTTGACATAGGAAAGCGAACCATGCTCCGAACTCCTTGTTTCATTTTTTAGGGAGCTTGACATAGGAAAGTGAACTATGCTCTGACCAATCCTAATTTCATTTTTTAAGGAGCTTGACATAGGAAATGAACTATGCTCCGCTCGAAATTCATCATAATGAATAGGAAGTCGGGGCTTCCAAGAGTGGCACTCCCGATGGGAGGTCAATGTCTCGGAAGTCAGGACCCAATGCCCTCAGGAGACTATGCACGATAGCGGCATTGCTGGATATAGTCATGGGAGAGGTGGCCACGTAGTTGATCTGGGGTGAGATAGATGCAACTGGTGGATGAGAACCAAGAGGGAAGGACATTTGTGCCGGAGGGGCTTGTGGACGAATGAACGATAATTGATCCATTGTCACTATTCTTCCATTGTGTGGAAAGGAAACCACACGGAAAAGTGAAGAAAAAAGGGCTCCCATGGCATACACATAGTCACGACCAAGGAGAAGACTGAAGTCTAAAGAACCTTGGGTAACCGAGACGTCTATATAGACATTATTGCCTCCCAAAGTGATAGGGAACTTTGGAAGGATCCCTAATGGTTGACTCATTCCTCTGTCAAAAGCAGTGAGATTCGGTGCGACAGGTACAAGCGATGGGGAACCCAAAGCCTGCCAAGTAGTAACGAGCATAAGACTAACCGATGCTCCTTCATCTAACACAGTTCCAGGCAGCGCCATATGGGAGGCATAGGCGGTGACCCAGAAAGGCACATGGTATGGAAGGGGAGGGGTAGTCAAGCAACTCCAACCGAAGGAAACGACCGAACTACTTGGTGGGGGAACCATATGGTTTCCCCCCTGCTCGGAAGGGACTGAATCAGAATTCTCCGGAGAGGCTGGGATGGGAAAACCATTATCAAGCTCAGGAGAATCTGATGAGACGAGAAGAACATGGAAAGTTTGCTCTTCCGAAATAGAGTGGTCGACAAGAGGTGAGCTCCGGTCGACACTCTTTCCGACCAATGTTTGGTCTGGAACAGGCTGGGCACAGCCAGGTTCGGGAAGAGGGGCATGGACAAGAGAAGAATGTGAACCAATCTCATTGTCAGGAGGAGAATGATCTGCAGCTGCAGAGAGACGTTGATATCCAACGGGGAGTTAGGGCGAGGGAGTTGGGAGACTTTCCAAAACAATGGAGGCTTTATCCATGAGTGGACAATGGTGAAGGGGATGATTGCCTTCACAAAGTCTGCAGGGGATTCGAATCTTCCCTTTTCCCTTGCCATTCCCAACTGATGAGGTAACATCGCCGTGAGCTTCAGTGGACGATGAGGGGTGGGCCAGATTGCGAGACCATATTTCGAGTACCCTGGGAATGCCAGGGCAATCGTGAAGAAGATGGTCCTCCTTGCATAATCGACAAGGAAACTTAACCTTCCGCGGGGGAGCAGAAGGGGGCCCAACTTCAGGTGTACTTGAGGGAGTAACGGTTGTGCTTGTAGTCTCTCCCTTAGGAGACTTCTTCTTCTTGCTCTTCTTCTTCTTCTTCTTAGCCACCTAGTTATTCGAATCAAGACTTTCACCAGGCGAAGTACAAGAAGAAAACGTAGAGGTAGGCGTCGAAGGGGAGAGGTCCACCTTAGGTTCAACATGATGTTGTTCAAGTGGAGGGACTGATGGAGTATCAGCCGACACGGTAGGGACCAAGGAGGTTGAAAACAACCAAACATGCAACCCGACAGTTAACCTTGGAAGGGATAACGTCACCATATAAGGAGCACCAACATTCCCAAGAGGAGGGAAATGACTAGGATTCCCGTCAGGAGGGGAACTTGGGTTGGTGAACCCTGGAAAAGTTGCCATATCAAAAGAAACCTACTCAAGATAACGCACATAAGATCTAACCAGGTAATGTTATCGAGGCCAAATAAATTTTTAAGACGCAGGAACTGAACTTGACCTTTTCATGTTTCGAGAGTCAAGAAAAGGACGAAAAGATGACTCTAGTCTCCTTCGAATGTTTAATGAGCACGAAGTTACAAGACGCTCACTTACACCTTTTCTTTTAGAGAGTTTGAAAAGGATCAAAAGTGACTGCTCTGGAGATTCTAAGCAAAAGTTTTACCAAGCAATCTGTAAAACTGATTATACACCTTGGCAAGCGTATGAGAACCAAGGACTTTCTGAACTACAGTCAATCTTCCTGAATGTTGTGTTCAGTGCGTTACAGTTCACAAGGAGGCGGACTCAGCTTCCTATGGATAAAGGATGCGAACCTAGTAGAGTCTCCCCATATATACGCGACAGTACGTGGGAGCCCAAATCCGTGCTAGACCACAATTGAATCACACCAGGAGGAATCACCCAACCTTACTGTGAAAACAAGAGTGACTAGGTTTAATGACGTTGAAGCACGTCTCTAGCCTAGACCTCTAGATATTTGCGTTAAGTTCCAATGTGTTTTTTAGATAAATTTGGTTTATTTTACGGTTGATCTTGAATTAAGTTTTGATTTCAGGTCCTACCGTATGATCTCTCAGAAATACTTAGATGCAAATTACATGCCAAAGAACATCATTTCGTTCGATGAATTCTAACTATGAGAAGGTTAGGAATTTTTCAATCAAACAAAACGAACTCAAGCAATCAAACAACCTAATGCAACTAATGGTAAGGAAACGAAACTTTTCTTTTGAAAATACAACTCAACTAAATTTCCTTTTCCTTTTAACTATTAAATGCAAAAGATACTAGTTTGATTTTATTTTCAATGGCACAAAATGTTTAAAATGATTTTGAGAGACAGCTACACCAAGCAAAAGAAATAAAATCACTCGATGAAAAGACAACAAAGTCCCCAAGATACCAAATCAGTTTTCCAAATCAAAGGAAAAAACTAAGGTTTATATGACCTATGTGATCTAAGCTCAGCAAGACAAAAAGGAATTCAAAGGAGGAAGGTAAATCACTTGGAACACAACCAAAACACTTTCAACAATCACCGAGCGAATGTGAAAAGAAAATCTGAAGTTGGCCGGTCAAACAAGGACACAAGATCCCGCGGAAGGCTTGGCACACACACGGCCTCTAGATGCCCTAGGGCTAGGGTGCGAAATCAATAGAGAAAAGAAAACACCCGGAGGATGGGAGTTACAACCAATCAAACAAAGCTTCAACACACTCCAGTGACTGTAAAAGTCAAGGCAAAATACAAACCAAGCAGCGAAAGCAAAAAGGAAGGCTTTGCAAAACCGAAAAACAAGTAATAAACGAACCCTTGCGGAACAAGACTTCGCAAGCAAGTATGTCACAGTTCAGACAACATAAAACAAGTCATAAACCAAGTAGAAAGAGCAGAGGACAGTCAAACCAGCAGGTTCAGGAGGCAAATTTGGACAAAAATGAATTCTACAGGATCAGCGCAGGTGACCCTCAGCAACAAAGCGCTGACCAGACAACACGCGTAGCAACTTTGCGCTATCAGCGCGGAAGGACACGGATTAAGGGCGCTGGCCCGAAAACAAGGTCAGCGCGACTGTTAAACGTATAAACGCGATGACAGTGAAGCCAAAGAAACATATGTGCAATGTCAGCGTGACTGTTTTGATATAAACCGCGATGAGGCTAAAAAACAGGCAAAATCAAACCAAAAGCTCCCAAACCAAGGCAATAGCTTTTAAAACAATCAAAGCATTTCCTAGAGTGAACTAGGAAATCAAAAACAGAAAACTAATCCCCAATCTTTGACAAGAGAATGACAATCAAACCCAAAACAAGGATGAACAACAAAAGGCACAGGCAAGGTCCCCAGTGGAGTCGCCAAATTGTTGGAGAGGTAAATCCCCTCTATGGATAGAGGTGATCCCTAATAGCCTAGAACAGGTCTAGCAACAACCAATCAATGCTACTTTGCAAGTTCCTAGTTGCAATTAAAAAGTGGGTAATGAGAACCTACTTGGATTCCAGCGCTATTGTTTGATGAAGAGATGCCGCTCTCGCTCCTTTGCTCTGGTCGGTCACAATCCTCCACTATCCTCGTGGATGGACACCTGCACAAGAAAAGAGAGACAAACACAAGCGTGAAATCTAGTAAAAGCAACTATACATCAGTCAGAAAGGATGTAATTCACATCAACCATTATAAGACAAATGAGAATGGAACCATAACAGTAGTCATCTATCTTTTATTAATCAAAAACAGAGAAAGGTACAACCAATGTTCTGACGCTGAGTCCTTCTCAAGAGGGTCCAGCCAGCAAGTTTCATAAGCATTCACCCTTGGAGGTAGATCTCCCAAGACAAGCAACTCTCTCTCTCACACAAGGCAACAAGACTTCACAACCTTCCTTAAGCTCTCTAGCAATCCACACTTAACACACCAACTGCCTATTAGGAGCAGCACTAAAGCACTATGAATTCTTCTATGTCAAAAACTATATCCCAAAAACTAGCTGCTCATGGCAATGGTGGAGGCTTATATAGGAGAAGGAGTCTCCATGAATGGTGGAAGGATAAGCTTATCTCCAAGAAAGGTGGCTCATATGATGAAAAGACATGCCATAGAAGGGAGGGCGACATTCACAAGGCCAACAACCAGGTATGGAGTCATCTGGAAGGCTGGCTGCTAGAACAAACTCGCCCAAACAGGATCAACGCGGGTGTATAACTGGACTGGCGCGCTGACGTCGCATCTCAATAACGGAGGAGGCTATGTCAGCGCAACTTAATACAACAGAGGATGCGCTGGCTATGAAATTCGACCAGCGCGGGAAACCCGTGTGCTTCCGCGCTGGCAGCGCATCAGTTGCACTAGCAACCGCCAGTCAGCGTAGTTATTTCAATAACAGTCGCGATGATCAAATAAACTTTGGCATAGAGGGTTATTTGACCAATTCAGAGAGCATGAGCATGATGGATTTGATTTCATGACACAGTAGGGAGACTGACAAGGAGACAGTGACAAATTACTGTGTAACAGATGCCCCCTAAAGCATGAAGCCCGAGAGAGTGGGAGGGGTGAAATGCTTTACAAAACTGCTGAACAGGAACACCACCAAGAAGAACCTGCACGTAGGTACAACTGATATCTCGATTACATGTAGTCTAGGCATGGGCGGAGCCATCCAAAATACATACGAAGAAGGTCTGTGGTATGGACGCAGCCACCCAGCTGAAGAGACCATGTTAATAAAAAGGTATGGTCGCAACCATCCTAAAAGACTCAGGTATGGGCGCAGCCATCCATCAATGAGTCATGTAATAATGATCCACAAAATTGCAGCCTGGTTTGCAACGGACTAGAACCAGGGTCTTGCGCTCCATCCAAACCCGAACGAAGTACAAGTCCAAGCATGTGAATACAGGAGTCGAAGTCGAACATGCTTGAACATCATCTGATTACCAACCAATGATGAAAGTTGTTAACAGACACGAGAGGTGCCACCAATAATGACGATGGTCCTCAAGGTACTATAGGTACAATCCATGGTGTGTGAATGAATGAGTCGGTGTCAAACACCCGTAGAGTCATCCGATCGGAGGCAAATAATGAAAACCTCGCATCGAACACGAAGAACCTGCCATTGAAGCATGCAGGCTCCAAGGTACCTGAAGGGAGTCTCTAGGTCACTTTCCTGGATAATGAGCTGAAGTCGACAGGAAGTGATCTTCGTCGAAGGTGGGCCATAATGATTCCCACATCATCGACACGAGACGGAAAGAGACAATATGTTTTGTGTGAGATATCGGAGGGAGGTTATACTTGCAGAGGCCAACTTCTCTTGAACATGTCGGCGGCACAACGACGGCTTTGGCAGTATTTGAGGTCAAATGATCAGGGGTCGTGATGACGAGACAATGAGCAGATGAATGGTCAAATAGGATAACCCAAACCCATGGAGGTAAATGTGAAACGAGATGAGATGTCCCCACCCAGACACGAATGCAAACAATGCCATGTTCAAGAGTGACATACTGCCGATGATGACGATTATGATTCCTTTATTTCCCCCACCATTTCTAGCGAGTACCCCGGTTATTTTTGAATGACAAGCTTGACGGGGATAGCATATGCTTGAGGAGTGTCATTTCGACGGAATCTGATGTCATTAAGTTTTAACAAGTCTGACAAAGGAAGAACTCGACGTCTTTTCTTGTTTAGAGAGTCTGAAAACACAGCAAAAAAGAAAACTCTGGGAGGGTCCTTTTTCGTAAAGTTGTGTCTCTCGAGCCCGAAAAAGTATAAAATGATGCTCAAAAGAACCGCATGATCATTACGACCGAGGAGTACTTTTCGTAAATAGTGACTTTGACCCGAAAAAGTAAAAAAACGGTCAGAATCACGTCATTTTAGTGCCAATAACGAGTGCGAAACGACAAACACCCAACAATCTTTGTTAATTTAAACGGTCAAAAAAAGAGCTTTAAAAGCGACCACCTCTCGTTCCTTTTGACGAGCTGAAAGGGGGCTCGGCTATCTTTTCTTGCTTTATGTCAGAAAAGAGCTTAAAGACGACATTTTTTGGGACCAAGTGCGTATAGAACCATTGTGTATTCGCCGGTTTCGAGAACCTGCACAAGAAAACCACCCACGTAAATCCATTCGACATGTTAAAAAACATAGTAAAACATGCATAAAGGCATAACATAGTGACATTAGCACTAAATCCATGGTAAAATATGACAAAAACCCACTTTTATAAAGTAAATTAAGAATTTTTTACCATAAATAGGGGGGTAAAAATCATTTTTTACCATTGTTACCATTTTGAGCCTTGGAGAACGTTGTGGAGCTGTGAAGTTGACGGAGCGAATTCCAACCCGTGCAGACACCATTCATCTGGCAGCTTGTTCCAGGTAGGTTCCTCTTGCCCTGCGGTTCGTTTTGAGTCCTTTTTTAAGCATTTCCACGGTGGGATTTGGTCATTTGGCCAAATTTTTTTAGCGTTGGTGCGCTCTCGGTTAGCACGGATTCGCCCATCGGGTCCGCGTTGATCGATTATTATTACACACACCACCTCTCGGGTCAGCGTGAAAAACCCGTGTGCTTCCGCGCTGACTCAAGGAAAAAACAAAGGGCCGCCATTATCGGCGCGACTGTTTTAAAAACAGTCGTGCTGGCGCCGTGAAGCTTAATTTTTAAGTTTTTGAACGGATAAACTTCAATGGTTAGCACTCTAATGTTTTTTGGTGGTCATGCAGGACGCAATGGTGTTTGTGTGGTAAGATAGGGCTCACAATAATGAAGATATAGCCGCTTATGCCAATGCGGGATGCCGAAATGCAATGCAGGCATGCAGTTTCCCAAAAATTTTCCTCACTCTACGCCTGAGAGCACAACAGGACCTTCTGGAGCTCTTGATCAGAGCTTGGAACCCAGTTGACGGAAAATTCACGATCTGAGGCCGTGACATCAAGTTCGATTCCACGGACATTTACTTTTTGACTGGGTTGTCACGCCGGGGTGTGATGCCCATCCTAGAGGGGCACCGGCCTAGCGGTGAGACGCTTGACCAGCTCATGGCTCGAGTGTGTCCACAGGCACATAAAACACGGAGTGGGAAGATAAGCATTCCATCAGTGGGTGATGGTGACATGGTTCTTCGCACCATACTCTTCATGGTGACTCGGGCAGCGGGGAGTTTGGCCAATCACGAGGCCTCGAAGGCCCATCTATTATTAGCCCTCGGTGATCCTGACATGCCACTGCCTGCGGGAGAGCATTGGGACGATGGAGGTAAAACACTTGATCTCTTTTTGATTTTTATCTTTTGTAATGTTTTTAAAAATTTTCATGTACATGTCTTGATAAACGCTATGATATGCAGATGTGGGACCCACGAGACCCCTTGGGCTGGCTCCGGAGGCATGGAGAGAGGGACAAGGTGCTGGGGTCCTGGCCCTGGCTCCTCTAGTAGGTGACATGATGGAGACTGTGGTACACAACCTTGAGGGCTTACTAGCAGGAGTGCCAGATTACCAGGGGATCGAGGAGGTCCCCATAGCTTCTCAGATTCATACAGTGGGGGTGGAACCCAGGATGCACCGCCTTTTGAGGCGGGTGGCATGAGCAGTGGCATGCTACAGAGAGAATAACCTGCCATAGTAGATGCCTTAGATTCATTTTTCACTGATGTTTTTGAGAGACATACGTCTCAGATGTACTGAGCATGTCAGCTTTACTTTGGACATGTACACTTATTTTTTGAGCGCCTTAGTACGCCACACGATATATATATATATTATATATATATATATATATATACATGGTGTTTTTATTGTATCTTATGCTTCTCATGTTTCGTTGATTTACATATTACGCAAATGTCTGTCCAATACATAATTAGCCAATGCATCGGTTACTGCATTAAGTCTTCTTGGAATGTGATGATAAGTAATGTAATCAAAATCTCTTTCCAATAACTTAACACGTAAATACAACCTTAAAATACGATGATTTCTGACAGAATATCGTCTGTTGAGCTGGTGGAATATAAGCTGCGAATCTAAGTTTACAACCAATGAGCGGATTCCGAGGTTAATCGCCTCGGCTAATAATTCAATTACAACACTATATTCGGCCACATTGTTTGTTGTACAACCCAGACACACTCCTTGAATGTCTGCTAACTCACCATGAGGATCGTAGATCACCCATGCCGCAGATGACAAATTGCGAGTACTGCGGGAAGCACCATCAGTGAAACCAACGTAAAGTGATCCAGACATCTGTTCAAGAAGCAAAAGGACACAATAAGCGGCAATCACGCTAACACGCTAAGATAAAAATTAAATAAACACGCACACACATGACACACTGAAAGCACATGTATGTACAAAATATAAAGAGCTCGCATGATACTCATTTCAAGTCAAACCATTTTTAGGGCTTCGCCTTATCGCACTGATGCATAACCGGCCTAGATAATGTAGGCATGGCTCGGCCTGTTGTATAAAATGATCAACAACACCAATGATCTTCCCATGCCCCCGGCCGAGCGGGGTTTACAACCTAGAGGATCAGTGCCCCCATGGGCGGAGGGACCGAGGGTTGCAACAGAGTGCGATGAAGGATCAGAGCGAGCCGAGACCAAAGCAAGTGAAGCAAGGCTCAGAGGTGGGAGGGAGAAGACACCCATGAGGGTAGGGTCTTTGAAAATTCTAGCTCCCACACTCTCAAGAGGAATGGTGGTATGCTCAACGAATGGTACGTTTCCCTCAGAAGAGGAAGCGAAGAAAGAAAGCTGGTCGACCGTGACAATTTTCCCTTGATGGGGGAAACGAATGACACGGAAGAGGGATGAAGCCATGGCACGCATGGCGTACATCCAACTCTGGCCCAGAAGGAGGTTATACGTGAGATTTGCGTCCACAACCTCAACTTCTACTTCCACAGTATTGCCTTCTAAGGTAATTGGTAGTCGTTGAAGAATACCATAAGGTCGAGATTCTCTCCCGTCGAATGCTTCCAAGGTCGTTGGAGACTGACTCAGTGTCGGAGACCCGATGGCTTTCCAACATGCAATAGACATAATGCAGGTTGATGCACCCTCATCAATGATTGTACGATGGATCGTTTTGGAATTGATGACGACTTGAATGAGGAAAGCGATCTGATGAGGCAGTCGAGGAACATGGCTCTCGAGGTCGAAGGTAATCAAATCCGAGTCCGCTGGGTCGATACCACCGATGGCCGATAGTAGGGACTTCCTCTGGGGGGGGAAACTCTGAAGGACCTCTAAGGCGGACATAGCCGACGGAGCCTGCGCTAAGTCCTCTACGATGCTATAGTGCTGGGCAGCACGAGCATTCAGATTATAATAAGACCTTCTGAGTACCCCTTTGGGAGGGGGTTGGATTTTCGTCTCAGTACTCGGTCTCTCGATATGGAGGGGACCAGAGCTGGATGAAGGAGTGCTTGAGGGAACCTCTGGTTCCTTCCCAGCGGACGAAGGATACTCCTTTGCTTGAGTTTTTATATGAACAGGAATAGTTCCAGCCATGAAGACCTCGGAACCAAAGGGAGAAGAAGAGGGGTCAGCCACCATTTGGGTTTGCTGAGAGGGAAAGGGTTCTTTCATAACCGCAGGGACCCCAGCAGCACCTTTCAACAAACGACTAACTTCAGACCGCCTAGGGCAGTCCTTAGTGTAGTGATCTTCCTCACAAATGAGGCAAGGATACTTAGGTTTGCGTTTAGCTCCTTCCTCGGCTGGAGGTTTAGAGGATTCCTGTTTGGGTTGCTCGGATTTATTTTTCCCTTTCCCCTTTTCCTTTTTCTTTCCTTTCGAGTCCTTGCCCGCCGTGGTGGACTGGACGGTGTTGACCTCAGAAGTGTTACCAGAATTTACAACACCCTGAGAAGTGTTTTCGTTGGGTTCACTTGACTTTTGCTTCCCAGCGTTCGATGATTTTTTAGGGGCCTGGTTTACAGAGCCAATGACTCCATCGACAGATGGCTTTGGCAGAGCCTTGGATGTACTGGGCCTGGGGGTGTCCGGCAAGTACTCATACAAAGTACCAGACTGAGAATAAACTAAGTCTAGGTACTGAGCGTGCGCGATTGCTTGCTCTTCAGTTACACAGGCTCCCATAACAATGTCCCGTGCAATCTTGGGGACAAAGGAAGTCGTGAACCAGTCGGTGAGGAGTTGACCAGGAATCCAGAACTTGATCAACCTGTGACGCCTTCTCCATTCATGAATATGATCGGAGATATGTGTAGCAGTTCCCTGCTTAAGAGATGTAAGGAGGTGAGTCCCTGTCTCATACCGAATGGGTAACTGAAAATGATTCAAAAATGCCATGGCCAACGAATTGAAATCTTGAAATGACGCACGGGTCAATTCAATATACCATTTAGTTGTCGAACCAGTGAGGGTCCTTTGAAAGAGGCGAAGCTGAATCGAATCATTGAGCCATGAATTTGACGAACACCATAAGTGATATGTCATCACATGAGCTTGCGGGTCCTCCCCGGCCTTCCCATCAAATTTGGGACAGTCACTAGGTATCTTAGTTGGAACTGGTGGCCACTGTGGATTGTGCAGAATGGGATCATTCGTTAACTTCAACACATCGGGCAGTTCCAACATCGCTAGAAATGGTAGTTGCGGATTAAAGGACATTTGTCCCAGATACGAGGTAGAACCAGAATTCCATCCAGTTCCTGGTTGCCCCCATTGCCCTTTTCCCGATGGGCCAGGTCCAAATGGGCCTTGTCTAGAAGGATTTTGACCATAGGGGTTATTTCCAGAACCGAGTTGCTGGTTCTGCCCCCCAGCACCCCATTGGTTACCATACTGGCCAGCAGGTTGTTGATAATTTTGATAAGGATTACCCTGTGGCTGTTGGTAATTTTGATACGGGGTATATTGATTTTGCCCCTGGGGTCTCGGGGTTCCAAAAAAGGAAGCTTCCAGCTGAATGGGCCAGTGGTCCGAGCCTCTCAAAGGGTGTATGAGAGTTTTCATGATACAGCCGGTTAGAAGGAGATCCTCTGAGATTATGAATCTGTCTAGTCTTGAGGCTACTTGGGAATTTCATCCTCTCTTGTTGTTCCACGTGAATATGCCATTTATTGTGTCCTTATCCACCAATCTCATGTTGATAAGGAAGTTCTGGAAGGGTATTAAGTCTCTACCAAGTGTTCTGGTTCCCGCTTTATCCTCTGTGAGAGATCTAATTATATTGAAGTCCCCTCCCAGAATCCAGGGCAGTGTTGGATGTCTCTCTCTCAGCTCCTCCAGAGAGGTGAGGAGCCTGAGTTTGTCTTCCAGAAGTTGAGGACCATAGACATTTGTGGTCAAGTAACAATCTTTGTCCCCCAAAGGTTGGATAACCATTGAAAGGTGGTTTTTGGATGCCTTAGCATCCAAGTTTCCAAATTTTTGAGGATTCCATAGGGTGAGGATTCCTCCAACTAAATTATTTGCTTTGACTTCTAGGCACTCATACTTAATAAGCCATTTGTTGCATTTCTTTGATTTTGTCTACTAAGCATTTTGTTTCCTGTATAAACACCATGTCTACTTTTTCTTCTTTTATTCTGTTACTGATATTTCTTTGTTTCCTTTTACTTGCTAGTCCTCTAATGTTCCAGGTGGTAAGCTTCATAATTATTGGCTTGTAAAAGAGTAACTGGTGAGATCTTTCATCTTAACTGAATTAATCATGAATTTCCCACACTCTGTCAGTAGTTCATTCTGTCTCTTTCTTCCTCTTTTCTTGCCTGGTTCTTGGTGGAGTGTCCTATTATTATCTCCATTGATTTGACCCCACTATTCTCCTGGCTATTGTGGTTCCTTTTGACGCCTACTGCCTTTATATGAGACTTTTGGAGGAATAGCTATTGTACTCTGTCAAAATCCTCTTGTGGTAGCGAGTCAATTCCTTTATTGATTCCCTACTCTAGAAAATTTTCTAGTTCAAGGTTCTCCCTCTCAAGGATCTCCTATAGGTCTTGGTCCTCTGTACCTCCTTCGCTTGGGGTCATCTCATGGTCCCTTCCAAGTTCCATGATGCTCGATGGGTCCTCCTTTTGTCCATTGTATTCATGTATGATTTCCATGTTGTCCTCTTTTTCCTTCCCTATATGATAGTTCTCTGGTTCCTTGTGCATTCTATTTTCCCCTCTTTCTTCTTATAAAATTTAGAAACTGTTATGACTTGGTATCTTGCTTTCACTAGGTTTCTTTTGGGACTTTTTCCCCCTCCTTTTCCTCTGCCTCCCACTTTGGTAAAACCTTCAGGGTCTTTTCCTTTGTTGGGTTTCAGGTATTCCTCACTTTTGTTGAGTGGGCAGTCTTTGAAGAGGTGCCCATGTTCATGAAATTTACGGCATCTGAATGGGATGTGTTCATAGTCGACTGCCTGGACCCATTCTTCATCATAAACTTCCAGGATGACTTCATCCGGGAGTGCTCCCGATAAGTCCATCTCTACACATATGCGGGCAGAGGAGGTATATTTCCCTCACAGGGTCGCCTCTGATATCTTTATGAAATGCCCTAATTTGTTACCTATAGCTTTTAAAGATTCCGACAACCAGTAATCTAAAGGTAAGGAGTATAATCTAATCCATACCGGGACTGATGTGAACGTTTCTCACTCTGGGACAAGTTCATCACCCAAGGTCGCATGTAAAGGCCTACTGTAACATAGAAGTAGGGTCCTCCTTCGAAAAATCTGTCTTTGTCCTCTAGGTTAGTGAAAACCACTGTGAAGAAACCCTTGGAGCCAAGATGAAGAGTTATTTCTCCCTTTGGTTTCCAGTTGTTTCTTATCCATGTATACAGTGCTTTCTCTGTGGGCCATATGCCCGTGAACTTGCATATGACCGCATAAGTCGCCATATGGTCTTTGTGCACCTGTAGTGCAAGATCATTTAAGACCACCCAAGGTTTAAAGTTAGTCTTGGGCTTACAGGGTCTCGTCGCAAACATTTTCTCAGTTCTTTGACTGTTGTCGCCAGGATTCGTTTCCCACCTAGCTTCCTTGTGGGTCCCTTCCTTTTCATGGGAATTGTTGCTTCCTAGCTTGTGAGTGCCAATTGTCTTTGTCTCTGCCTCCGGTGGTTTACGGAAATTGTTCAAACTCACCTCTTTGTTTTTGTTTGAAACCACGTTGTTGTAGGAGGGAGTAGAGCTCCCTCCTCCAAGCTCCTCCATCGATACTTGCTCGCTCCTGCTGCCCCCTGCTCAAAACCCTAGTTCCTTAGAGCTCCTGACCCTCAGAAAATCCCCTTTTACTTTTTATTATTACTACTACAAAAATTTACTTTTAAATTGAATCTACATTATTATTATATTTTCCCCATATAAATTAAAAATAAAAATAAAAATTTATAATTATTTTAATAATTACTTTAAATAAAATAATTAAATAACATGTTTTTTCTTTTTTCTACATCTTCATTATGTCCAATATATCATCACCCCGAATTGAACCAGTGACTTTACATCAAGAGTGTCTAAACAAAGCACCGTCTATCCAAGACTTGTGGACAATCATATTAATAATGTATTTTAAATTGAATATACATTATTATTATATTTTCTCCATATAAATTTTAAAGTAAAAAAAATATAAATTATTTTAATAATATCTTAAATAAATATATATAATAATAATAATGTAATTTTAAATATTTATTTATGAAAACAAGGACAGACCGACAGACCTTAACTGTAATTTTACATTAAAAAACCATATGTTCAAATCTATAATTTTACATTAAAAACTATATGCTCTTAGGGATCAAACCATTCAAACTATGCTTAAACATATGGAGAAGTACCCCAAAGAGCTTTTTACCTCTCGAAAGACACTTTCCAACTAGAAATAGGATGGTAGAAAAGGCCTAAAGAAGCTTGGGAAGAATGCGTGTGTACATTTTGCACGTCTGGGGCGCAGAATCTGAAAAACATTTCATTTTGGAATGTGATGCATTCAAATACATCAGAGAAAGTTATGAGAACATGTTAACATCAGTTTCTTGATACATTGCTTTGTTAAGGTATATATATATATATATTATATATATATAATATTATATATATATAACCTAACTCTAAGGATGTCAAGGAGAATTGACCCCATGACCTCCTATTATCAAGGTGCTTTAGCAACAAGAACTTGACCAATTGAGCTAACCCCCAAAGCTATATATATGATGGTTAGCTCAATTGGTCGAGTTCCTGCTAAAGCACCTCGTTAATAGGAGGTCATGGGGTCAATTCTCCTCGACGCCCTTGGAGTTATGCTCTACCACTAAGCCAACAGGATGTGATCCCTTAGGGTGGTTCTGCTTGAATATTTCCTTGGGAAAAATACATACATACACAGACACACAGATATATTGAGAAAATTTATCATAACTGAGTTGTCAAACTAGTAGTGAGGACAATCATCTCTCGCTGTTATCTACGAATTTAGGATGACTCATTGGTTCAATTCGTAGGATGACTCATTGGTTCAATTCCCTGCCCTGATTGGGGAGATGATATATTGGACATGATGAAGATGTAGGCCCACCAAGCTTTAAAAAATATTTTATTATTTTATTTTATTTAAAATATATTAAAATAATTGATATGTATATATATATATAGATATATATATATATATATAATATATATATATATATATATATATATATAATATATATATATAATATATTATATATATATATATATATATAATATATATATATTTAATTTATATGGGGAAAATATAATAATAATGTAGATTCAATTTAAAAAATAAATAGTCGTAGTAGTAATAATAAAAAGTAAAAGTAATAATAAGGCTAATAAGTCAACTCAAATGAAGATTTTGGAAAATGTTCTGGGCTCTGACGTGGCCACAAGTGGGCAGGTGGCGTGCGCGCATCCCTGCACCTGCACAGAGACAGAACAAATATTAAACTCAGTAAATTGGGCACCCGCGATAGTTGTTACCTTACCATTTCGACCTGTCGACATCCGTTTACTGTGCGCCGGTCAACTATCTTCCTGGAATTTTTGGTGGTGGTTTCTGTTAATAGAAGAGATGGATATCGAAGAGGAGGCCCTTGATTATTCCCAGGATCCATTTGAGGGACAATCCATATTTTGTAGTCGAAGCCCTAACCCTAACTTTGACAGTTATGCTTCTCCTTACCCGAGTTCTTTGCCGATTGTCACGCTTTCTGGATCCTCAACCTCGCCGCTGCGCTTTGGATCTCTCTCTCTGGAAACCTCGAGACTTGATTTCCCCCCGTTCTCCCTTGGCACTCTCGATCTCCTTACTGCCATATCGCCTCCCTCTCCTGCATTCAATCCGCTCCCTCCCCATAACCCCTCGACCCCCCTGAGCTTGCCTCCTCTGATTTCTACAAACCCTAATTCCCTCCCTTCAGGTTGTTTTGACTCTCGGTCATAAAATCAAAAGCTACTACTCCCTTAAAGGATGTGAGCTCAGATCCATTGACGGAACACCCATCGGTCCAAGAACAGGGAAGAGAAAGTTCAAGTGTGTGAAGACTTCAGCAAAGGACCTTACCATCACATTTGGTGAAGACATACCAATGGGCGAGGTGGTGGACAAGGCTAACAGGGTACTTGTTGGGCATGTGAGAGGAAGGGCTTACTTAGAAACCAGGCTCACGAATTGCGTAAAAGAGATCTGGGGTGGCATTCTTCAGGAACTCCTAGAGGTTCAGAGCTTGGCTCGGGGTTGGTTTTCCCTACATTTTTCAAAGGCAGATTATACTGATCTGATTCTTGCAAAATACTGGCACATAGAGTTGGCACCCGTCCTCCTCAAGCGCTAGTCACTGCTATTTGATCCAGAACGGGAGAAAATTGGAGCAGGACCTATCTGGGTGAAATTATCAGGTCTTCCTCTACAATTTTGGTCTGAAGTAGTGTTTATTAGGATTGGAAATGCCCTTAGGACGTATCTGGAATATGATAAAACCTATGTTCAAATGAAAAACCATGCACTGGCAAGAATCCTAGTTCACTTGGACACAAGGGAGGGTCTGGAAGAAAAGATCACCCTGAAATGGAGGCATTACACTAGAATACAGGTTCTGGATTATGAGGGTGTTCCATTCCACTGTAGAAGGTGTCATAAGGTAAGGCATGTATTCAAGGAATGTCCTCTACTCGCGAAACCAGCAGATCCCCTTGGCTTTCCACTTCCACAAAAAGGAAAAGAACCTGTGTCAACAACTTGAGCTCTTATGTTGGCAACGCGAATTAGCATCCCGGTCCCAAAACTATTTAACTTGGGTGAATCCTCAAAGGATGTGGAAGAAGCCTACAAGCTGCCCTCGCCCCCTCTGACTCGGGCAAGAGCTGCTGCTGCTGCGGAGATGGCACAAAAATCAGGTACTACTCCTTTCTCACCCCTATCCTCTCACTCATCTTCATTATCACTTTCTGTTGTTTCATCGTTGGATTTTATTGCACCTCTGGCTTCTATTGTTACTTGTGCAATTTCCATCCCTCCACCCATCATAGCTCCCTCTTCTCCTACTGTCCATTCGACCCCATCCTCATTCGGGGTTTCGGCCACTTCCCACTCGATATTGCCTCACTCCTACAACCTTCGTTCTAGGCACATACCGGATCCTGACTCACAATCTGGGTTGGGTCTAACCCACCCTAGACCCCCTGCACAATCTTCCTGAGGATATAAATCTTTCCTAACAAAGGCCATTCAGAAAGTTGGCGTCGAGGTTCATCTGGAAAACAATATATCGTGGAAGGGGTTCTTAGAGCTTTGCAAACCCCAGAAGGGGTTCCACCATGAAATGCCTCTCCTTTAATTGCAGAGGTCTGGATAGTACCTCCAAAAAACTAGCCATGTAGAGGTTGATTGAGAACAAACCGACTGACATCATTATGTTGTAAGATACTTTGGGCCATGCTGATTTTATTAAGCAAACCCTAATTACCATTAGACCCGGATGGCACTTCCATGCCTTGGATGCCATAGGTAGAGTTGGGGGCTTAGCCCTCAGATACAATCCCCGAACCATCAACGTATATGCCACCTGGGGAGGAGTGGGCTTTACAGGTATGGATCTCTTCTCGGTTGAACTAGGGGAGACCTTGAGGATCACCAATATATATGGCCCACGCCAGCGGAGAGAGGAATTCTGGCAGTTTTTTCTTGGATTAAACTCGACATCTATGGATCAGGTTATCATAGGGGGCGATCTTAATTTCTCCATAGGATATCGGGAATCCTGGGGATCACATGCCCAAGTTGACCCCTTGTCTGCTTTCTTTAAGGACATTCTGGACTAGCACCATTTTGCAGACATCCCCATGAACAAGCCTATGCATACGTGGAGGAATCGAAGAGTAGGGGATGCAGCCCTGGCTAGAAGACTCGACGGATTCCTTATCAAAATCCCCCTGCTTCAAAGATTGACCAGATACATACAATGGGTGGGGTTAGGGGGGAAATCAGATCATTCTCCTATTTACCTGGAGATTCTTGGACATGATGCCAAGCTAAAGGCACCCTTCAAATTCAATCATGTATGGCTCCAAGATGAGGGATATACAAGATTAGTCAAGGACTTTTGGATCACCCACCCTATAACAAATCACAGAATAATGACGGAAGGTTTCTGCCACAACCTTTCTCAACTAAAACAATTAACCATTGCCTGGGCTAAGGAGAAGAAGGCTAAGGATGAGCAGAAGATTTCGACCATTGAAGCTGAGTTGGAATTATTGTTGGATGAAAAAAATCTTGATCTTACCTCAGAAGCAGAGAAGGCCAAGCTGATTGAGCTTGAGAAGCAGAAAGACAAGATACTCAAGGAGAGGGAAGAATCATGGAGACTAAAGAGTAGGGCCATTTGGCTAAAGGCAGGAGACGAAAACACCAAATTTTACCAAAATTTTGCCAAGGGAAGGAAGACTGCAAACACGATTTGGAAAATGCCCCTTCCTGATGGAGAGCAAGCTGACAATTTCTGAAAGCTCTCCAGACTGGGCACCTCCCACTTTCAGACTGTGTTTAGATCTCCCCATGAGGCCAATTTAGCAGATATCATTCAAGTGGTTGGACTCTTACCTCGATTTGTAGGGAAGGAAGAAGCAAATTAATTAATTTCAACTGTCACTCTAGAGGAACTTCAGGGGGTATTAAAGTGGTTCAAAAAGGATAAAAACCCGAGACCTGATGGGTGGACAATCGAATTCTATTTGGCTTTTAATGATCTATTGGCTTTGGATCTTCTACAGGTTGTGGAGGAATGTCGATTATCAAGTAGATTGTATAATGCTATCAAATCTACCTTCATCACCCTCATCCCAAAATCTGATTCCCCTGCCTCCTTTGATGATTTTCGGCCCATCTCCCTCTACAACTGACTTTATAAGATCATCTCCAAGATCATTGCGAATCGTATTAGGCCTATCCTTTCTCAGCATATCCTCCCTAAACAATTTGCTTTCCTTGAAGACTGCCAAATTCATGAAGCCATTAGCACTGCTCAAAAAGCCATCCATTCCATTGGTGCCCACAGACTAAAAGGTATCATCCTCAAAATTGACCTGGCCAAGGCTTTTGATCAAGTGAACTCGCTTTACATTAAAATGCTTCTTATCCACCTGGGCTTCCCTCTCTCATTTACCAATTGGATAATGGCTTGCATATTAACCCCCACCTATAGTCTACTCATAAATGGCTCTGCCTCTCCTTTTTTCCATGCTGAAAGAGGACTCAGGCAAGGTTGCCCACTCTCACCTCTCCTCTTTCTGCTTGTTATGGAATGCCTAAGCAGACTCATTTATCATGAAAAGTAGAATGGCATATTATCAGGTTTAAAGATTGTTGATCAATGTTACCTGACTCATCTCCTGTTTGTGGATGATGTCCTCATCTTCTTGGATAGAAGTATTTGAGATTCGATCACTCTTGAAAAGATCCTTGTCACTTTTTACAGAAAAGAAACTAAAAATCTGAAAGAAAATGCAAACCCTAGCAAACCCTAATTTTACCAGCTAGCCCTACTGATGCGAAAAAGAGGATGCAAGCTACTGAAAGAGATTCCATTACTTCTAGGAAGGTAAAATACATGTGTCTAAGCTACTTCTATCTGAAGAAAACATCTTTTGTATTTTTGAATAAGTTGTCAGAATTATCATGCATGTGCTTTCACTGTTTTTGACTGGGCAGAGGTGGATCAGCGAGAGGAAATGCTTGGAAGAGGTCAGGAAGGTTCAAAGAGGGCCTAAGGGGTCCCTAACACCCTTCCAGAGAGTTTCACAGAGTTTGGCTATCAAGAAACCTCATTCGTGAGCTTCTATAGGAAGTCTGCAGGGGTTCTATAGGATGTTCTGGAATTTCTACAGGATGCTTTGTGATTTTCTACAGGATGTTCAGAAATGGGATTTTGGAGGATGGATGGATGAAGAAAGATGAAGGAGTGGACATGGAGGTAGGATAAGGGTGTGAGGAGGTTCAGGTTTTGGTGGATGGAGCTGAGGAGTGATAAGGACGGTTGGATTTGTTTAAGGAGAGATAAGGCAATGCTACACAATAATATGGAAAGTAGGTCAACGTGAGGGAACGTGGCAAAGGTGAGGCAAGGATCTGAAATGAAGGATGAAGCAGGTAGGTTGGATGGAGTATGGGTAGATGGAGAAGTATGATAGGTGCTCTGCAAGTTATTTTTCAAACTGAAGAAACAAACACTTAGAAAACCTATGACCTAGTTACTTCACTCTAATCTGACCTAAGTAACAACAAAAGGAAATGAACATAAGTTGATTCGTAATGAAATACGTGAAATAAATATGCAAATAAGCAATCATAAACTGAAGCATTTAAACACAACTAATATCAGCTCTTGCAAAGGAGAATTCCGACACTAATGATTGCATGGCAAAGCAAAACAACGTTTTTGTTGGCAGCAATGTCACCTTTGTCCCAGCTCACGATCTCACTGAGAGAGAGGTGAGATCAGAGGTGCTTGAGCCTTTTTCTAAAGATCTTCGCTGTTATTAACCTATCAAATGAATCTGAACATGAAAATCATTTTTAATCATCAAAAGCAACCTAAATAAAAAAACAAGATTTAAATCTAAATAACAGATTTTATTCTAAGAATGCAGCAAAGGCACATGAAAGTAAACAAAGGAGGTATTGGGCACTTTAGATGGGCCCAACCCCAAGAGCTATAGCCTCCTAAGAGAGATTAGAGCTGGTGCAAAGCTGGATTCATCTTTATTGATCAAAAGAATAGTTACATTCCAAAAATTGTCCATAAGGAAAACTTGAAAATGTGCTGAAATGCAGAGTTAATCTACTGCCTAAAAAGGACTAAAATCGAACTACAAACTAGCTAACTTTTGCCTACAAAGTGACTAACTGCTGGCTAACCCAAATGAGGCCCTAAGCCCTCTTATTTATACAAATTGAGGACCCCAATAGTCCTCCTAAACTTTAGGGACTCGGCTACCCAAAACTTGCAGTTAACAACAGTCCTACTTGACTTGCTTGGCTGCCCTTGTGATAATCGATTTGGTGGCCCTTGAACTCTGAGCTGATGGTGGAGAATTCGAGGTAAGGGCCCATAAATGAAGGGGACACCTTCCTAAAAATCCGCTCCCTTGTTCTTCCACGAATTTGGCTGCCAAGTGCTCATTAAAACCTTTGATTTTGTCTCAAAATTGACCAAAACACTGCACAAAGCACACATTAGATTTGTTGGCATAATGACTAACCCAATTCACTCCATTAGCATAAATATAATCAAAAACATGCAATAAACTAATGAGAATGGTGGATTAAGTCGAATTAGGAGGCAGAATGAGCCCATATAATTATCCATTTCTGGGGCTCATCAATAAGCTGAGTATCTCCCCTATTGTCACCCATAGGGTGTGTGTGATCCTTGTTTGTTTTGACAACTTGGGTATCTCCCTCTTTCTCGGTCTAGCAGAGTATACCCTAGTTAGCATCATACCCACAATCCAGACTTGTTGGGATCGTCCCTCCCCATCTAGCCAACGAGTTGAGGAGGCTTGGGGGTGTGTGATCCTTACCTTTGGTAAGTCGGGTATCTCACCCGAGCTCGGATTATGATGCAATTTTTCTACCATGACCCTTGAGGTCATTGTTAGGAAGATCGGTAGGCAATAGGATAGATGTGTTCCTTACCTATTATATAACAAGTGGTATCTCACCCATTGATTACATAATGGGATGCTTGTGATCCTTTCTCAATAAGATGTATCTCACATATTGCTCGATATAGAGGATGGTAGTTGAAGCACCCCTATGATTCTTCTTATTTAGATTCAAGAATGATTTAGCAGGTAGAGGTGAGTAGAGATGGGACATGATTTGATGACATGATACATGATGCAGTTAGAATTTCTCCATAACTAAGAGAGAGTGTTAATTTGGAATCTTAGTGACCATTGAAGCACTGGATTTGGATAAAGGGTAAGTGTATTTTTGAAGTGAATCCCATAATGACACATTTTATCAGGTCGGCCTAAGGACAAATTAACCCTCCTCCAATGCCTATAAATTCATGTCACGTCAAGCTCATTTTGACATTCATCAACACACATCTCTCTTATCTATTTGTTCAATACATATGAAAATTGTAGGTAATTTCTTCACACGTGAGAGCAAGAGCAAGGAGAAATCTCAGGAGGCTAAATTTTGTTTTGACCAACACTTTGACTTGAGTTGAATTTTGGAGGTTGGGCATGGTTTGACTAGTTTTGACTTGGGCTTTTGGACTATTTTGGAAGGTTGAAATTCTTAGCACAAAAATCGAGTTTTTTTAGGCACTTTGATTATGGTTGACTTTAGACTCGCAACTAGGGTTTCAGCTGCCCTTGAATTTGACTTCGATTGAGATTTAAGGAGATATTTTGAACTATATTTTAGGCAATTTGACTAGTTGATTAGGCCATATTTCTTGATTGTTGACCAAGTCAATTTGGAGGATTGTTGACAATTGATGACTTGTTGTTGTTATTATTGTCATTGATTTTGACCATATTTGACTATTGGCTCATATTTTGGAGTTTGGTTGGTTGTATTATTGGATAAGTCATTCTTAGACTTTCATTCTTATTTATGGAATTGGGCTCATTGTACTTGATCCGAATCTCTTTAGCTACTAGAATTAACCAAGATCCTTTACTTTTGTGATGTTATCAAAATTGCATGTGAAATAACATAAAGCAACCACATATGCATGCTAGAAAGGAAAGAAATCATAATGGATACCATCAAATCAAGAACACAAACACATTGATAATGGAGTTCAACCAATGTGGGTTACATCTTCGCGCCTAGTGTCAAGAGTGTGGAGGTTGCTTCATTGAATGTTTCAAATGATGATGATGTAGATGTATGTTCTTTGTCATTACAAGGACAAATACCATCAACCTGAGTGGTGTGTCTCTCCACGAGACATTCTCCCTACAGGAACTCTCACTCAAATGGGTTCTCCTTCAATAAGACAAGCTAAACAAATTTCACATGATGCAGTAACAAGTATCCCTCAACATAATGATAATCAAGGATCTCAACAATAAAGACATCATCTCAGCAAATCAGGAAGAAAAACATGGCATAACTGCATCATATACCTCCACTTTTGGTAATGGCCAAAAAATGCCTGCACCACTAAATTCCCGGCAATAAGTGGTGCACAATCAACTATAAACTTGTCCAATTATGACACCGTGAAATTTTGGACCCTCGAGAATCTTGAAGATTCCCTCAAAGATTCCTTCCTAAACATGGTTGGAAAATATATTGCCCAGATGAAGATTCTGAGTAGGCCATTGTTCCCCCTGTGAAATTCTATGAAAAATGACTATAAAGTTGACAACATTCTAACACTAGTAAAAATCAGCCTCCAAGGGAATCTTTTAGATTCCACAAGATACTTCAAAGATGTTGTGCTACTAGGAACCTTCATTTCCGCTACTCAGATGCAAATTTTGACTACACGATTGGACTCTTGACGAGAACACGTGCAAAAATTACTATAAACATGTCAAATTTTTTCACTATAAAAATTTACCTCGCAAGGAATTTTTTCAGCGTCCATGTTCAGGGTTCCACACCCTCTGTCTAGGCAAGGTTCTACCATGGAAGTTCAAGGTTTCACTCCTGGTTCCATTGCTCATGGTTTCCTCCTCCGAGTTCTGCCCTTCCATTATTGGTTTGCTTCCTCGGCGCTCTCTCTCCTCCAATCAACTAGAAGGGTGGCATGTATATAGTTTTGCATGGCAAATAAACCAACGAATGGTTGTTGGTGGATTGGTTAAAGGCAGAGGATACGAGGTGGGAGGTCGGGGGTTCAAACCCGTCGACCCCCTTTTTAGTATATATGGTTGGCAGCTTTCTTATATGGGTCTGCGGTTATAACAAACCTCGTTGTCTTTTATTTGGGAGATCAAATAATGCGTGGTCAACCAATTGTAACCGGCGACGGTTATAACCTTTGTTATAACACGTGTTAAAACCACACGGTTTCATAATGTCAGTACTATTTGTTGTGTTCAACATTTCATGTCTTAAATACAACGTAACACCATGGGGTGTGGCGGGGGTGGCCACCCACCACCCCGATCCTTTGCATTTTTTAACATATTTTAATATATTGTGACTGGTGGGGTGGCCGAGTCTGACCTACCCCTCTTTTTTCAATATATATATATATATCTATATATAATATATATATATATAGTATATATATAATATATATATATATATATATATATATATATATATATATATATATATATATCTATTATAACAAAATAGTTATTTTTAAATTTGCCAAAAAAGGGTCATTGGGAAAATTAAGTAGGCAGAAATTTCACTCGTCTGGTTGTTGAATTCTGTGCGTTGAGTCTCGGTCAATTTGTAGGATCATAAACTTGCCCCACTTGCACACTTTGACCAAAACTTTTACCAGCCTTATCTCCTTCATATGAACTCAGATTGGAGTTTCATTTGCATCGTTGGAATCAGCGTGAAAAGCACTTCGATCTGGTCATAGTTTGAGAGCAATACGAGGCCTTTGATTTTGGGGCTATTATGAGTCCTCTTGAATCTCCGAGCATATTTGGAACCACCTGGATCATTCCTCCCCACTGAGAAGCTTTTGGTCCACCAAAAGCATGAACATAATCTACAACTAATATAAATTGTTTCCACCACAAGTGTCCTAACAGGTCACCCTTCCTTGTCTTTCACCTTTATTCATCAGAGCCATAAGCAATGAGCTAACACCTGCATCCATTACAAATTTGTAGTGCAATGTTTGTAAATTACATGCTTAACTACATGACCAATAATGACCCAAGCATCCCATACTTTCCATGAGTTTATAACACACACTCTATGGCCAAGTTTACATCAAAATGGAAACCAATACCCCATCTATCAATAAAATTCCAAAACATCATTTTTGCTTCAACAAGTGATGGAAAACACATCATCACTTTTACACTTATGTCGAAACATATGATTTATAAAAACAAGACCATGACATGCTACCACATCTAGAAAAACCATCTCTCACTTATCAAAATGAATGGATCAAATCCCTATGGCGGATTCACTTGTCGAACAACTTTTTCAATTGGTTCATGCACAGGCGTTTTTTCCTCAAGGAATTGCTCTGGATGGAGCCTCCAACATATGGTTCTTTGATGACCACCTCTGTTGAAATGAATGCAAAAATTATTCTTCCTTGAGATGTACCTAACTTGCTACTTTCCCTGATGTGGAGAAGGCCTTTCATGCCTCATCCTCTTTCGTGTTGCCATTCTCTTCCATCACTCAACAATCACATGGTTATGTAGACCACAAAAACTAAATGTTTATCTATGTCATGATTTATGCTCATCATTAACATGCTTGTAATACTAAGACTTGTTATACCTTTCCTGGTTGTCTCTGGTGCAATTATGGCAATGAGAGCTTGCCTCGTCTCTTCCTCTGCAGTGTACACTGCCATGGGAGGATGGTGATGTGTTGCCATAATTCTCTTTCCTAGATAGTTTCAACAATGTCTTGGAAGCTTCAAACACCTTTGAGCTCTCTCTTTTTGTGTACCCCAAACCTGCAAATTGAGGTCTTTGCACAACCTCCAATGGTTGAGTCATGGCTTGGCCATTAACACCAAGTCCTCCTCCTTTATACCCCATCATGGTAAGGAGTCTCGTGCCAGTTCTTGTAATGGGTACCTCCATGTTTCCAACAGAATCAATGTCATTTGAAAATAAAACTGAAGAAAGATCAACATTGTTTACCTCAACTGTCGATGCTAAAACAGGTGATGATGGCTTTGCCAAGCTTTTGTTGTGCTTCAACTCTTCCAATGCGTTTTCTATGGCTTATAGTTGAATTTGTAGTCTCTGCTTCTCCTCTTTCTCTTGTCGTAGAAGTCTCCTAAATTCAACATTCTTTGCTTGAAGGCTTTGACTAATCTCCTCATCTGAATGATGAGAAGATGATAAAGAAGATGAATGTACACTCGAGGGGGTAGATGGAGCATTGTCCTTTTCTCTTTCTTTCTCCCATTCATCTCTTGCCATTTTCTCCTCATAAGATGCGTACATTATGTCCACATTTTTGACATCCTGAGGAGGTCCTCGTACATATCTTTTTCATCCTCCATTTTCTTTCTTGTTTCACGTCCAATCATTCACATCAATGAGAAGACCACTCTGATGCCATAATTGATCTGGATCTCTTCAACTACCAAAATTAACCAAGATATTTTACTTATGTGATGCTATCAAAATTGCCTATGAAAGAACATTAAACAACCACATATGCATTCTGGTAAGGAAAGAAATCATAATGGTGACCATCAAATCAAGAACAAAAACATATTGATAATGGAGTTCATGTAGTCTGGGTTACATCTCCGAGCCCGGTGTCAAGAGTGTGGAGGCTGCTTCATTGAAGGTTGCAAATGTTGATGATGTACATGGTATGTTCTTTGTCATTACAAGGACAAATACCCTCAACCTAAGTGGTGTGTCTCTCCATGAGATGTTCTCCCTACAGGAACTCTCACTCAAATGGTTTCTCCTTCAGCATGAAAAGATAAACAAATCTCACATGATGTGGAAACAAGTATCCCTCAACATAATGGTAATCAAGGATCTCAACAATAAAGACATCATCTCAGCAAATCAAGAAGAAAAACATGGCATAACTACATCATATACCTCCATTTTCGGTGATGCCGAAAAATTCAAAGCTCAGCTGCTGAAATGGCCTGCACCACAGAATTTCTGGTGATGAGTGGTGCAAAATCAACTATAAACTTGTCCAATTCTGACACCGTCAAATTTTGGACCCTCAGAAATCTTGAAGATTCCTTCATAAAGATGGCCGAAAAATTCGTTGCTCGAATGAAGATTGTGAGCATAGCATTGTGCTCCCTACAAAATTATGTGAACAATGACCATAAATTTGATAGCATTTTGACACTAGCAAAAATCAGCCTCCAAGGGAATATTTTATATTCCACGAGATTCTTCAAAGATTCTGTGCTATTGAGCACCTGCATTTCCATTGCTCAGATGTAGATTCTGACTGAACAGTTGGACTCCCGAAGAGAAAACATGCAAAAATTACTATAAACACATCAAATTTTGTCTCTATAAAAATTTACCTCCCAAGGAATCTTTTCAGCATCCATGTTCAGGGTTCCACACCCTTAGTCTGGGAAAGTTCCACCCTAGAAGTTCAAGGTTTCACCCCTAGCTCTATTGCTAACGGTTCCTGCCTCCAAGTTCCACCCTTCTCCATTGTTGGTCCGCTTGCTCAGCGCTCTCTCTCCTCTAATCGACTGGAATGGGCGGCATGTATATAGTTTTGCATGGTGGATAAACCAACAAATGGTCATTGGTGGATTGGTTCAAGTCGGAGGCGACAAGGCAGGAGGTTGGGGGTTCAAACCCTACTGACCCACTTCTTAGTATATATGGTTGGCGGCTTTCTCATATGGGTCTATGGTTATAACAAACAACATCGTATTTTCTTTTGAGTTGGCATGTAATAACATATGTGGCGGTAACATATTATTCGGATGGTTAAGTGCTGCGTGGCCAACCCATTGTAACCGAAGGTAGTTATAACCTTTTTTATAACAGATGTGGTAAAACTATGATGTTTCATAACGTCGCAACGGTTTGTTAAGTTCAAAATTTTATGTCTTAAATATAATGTAACACCGTGGGGTGTGGCAAGGGTGGCGGCCCGCTACCTCGATCCTTTGCATTTTTTTAACATATTTTAATATGTTGTGACCGGTGGGGTGGGTGGGTCCGGTGGGCCTTTTTTTAATATATTTTCTTTTGTTTTTTATAACAACATAGTTATTTTTTAATTTTCTGAAAATAAGGGTCATTGTGCAAATTAAGTAGGCAACAATTTTGCCCCAGGTTGTCGAATTTTGTTCGTCGAGTCTCGGTCATGTGTAGGATCATTAAACCTGGCCCACTTTCCCACTTTGACTAGCCTTATCTCCTTCATATGAACTCATATTGATTTCCATTCATGCCATTGGAATTAGGGCGACGAGCACATCGATTTGGTCCTAGTTCGAGAGAAATCCGAGGACATTTATTTTTGGGCTATTCTGAGTCCTCTTGAATCTCTTAGTGTCTCTAGAGCCACCGGATCATTCCTCCCCACTGAGGAGCTTTTGGTCCACCAAAATCATGAACATAATCTACAACTGCAATGTACATTTTCTGCACCACAAGTGTCCTCACAGGTCACCCTTCCTTCTCCTTCACCTTTTTTCTTTGGAGCCATAAGCAATGAGTCGACACCTACATTCTCTACAAACATGTAGTACAATATTTGCAAATTACATGCTTATCTACATGACCAATAATGACCCAAGCATCCCATACTTGCCACGAGTTTATAACACGTGCTTTATGGTCAAGTTTACATCAAAATGGAAACCAATACCCCAGCAATTAATAAAAGGCCAAAACATCATTGTTGCTTCAATAACTGATGGAAAAAACCATCTCTCACTTATCAAAGTGAATGGATCATCTCCTTGTGGCAAATTCACTTGTCGAACAACTTTTTCAACTGGTTCATGCATGAGCATTTTTTCTTCAAGACGTTGCTCTGGATGGAGCCTCCAACATGTGTGTTATAGACATATTTTGGCACATCAACCCCAAACTTATATGTCGATGTATTAGGGCTCATCAACCCTTAAAAGAGTTGTTTCATACCCTAAAAGAAACTTAGTCATTTGAGTACATCAATCCCCAAGAGTTTCATCTCAGAAATCATCCAGAAAGTGCCTAAACTGAACCATACTGACTGCTACACTATCAAAGTGTGATGCATACTCACTGCTACACTGTCAAAGTGCGATGCATATTGTTTAGGCCTTCTATAGTGTGTGATGGGTGAGGATGGACAAACTTCTGAGACAGTTTGTTAGCTGGTTTCTCATGGAATTTCTAGAAACTTCTCCTGTGCCACTTGCCTCTCTGAATTTTCCAAAGGATGACCAAGGGAATTAGGAATCCATCTCCAAGTCCCCTCTCTTTTGGAATCAATTGTAACAAGTGGAATGACACTAATCAATCCCCATGGATGACTCACACCCTTGCAAACATCTATAAAAGGATCTCCCATTCAAGAGATCAGAAGGTTGAATTGTTGTGAATTGCAAGTAAGCGCTGCTATTTTTAGTGTTGAGGAGAGAGCATTGTATTCTTGTTGGTGTGTTCTTGCTAGTTCATGAGGTGAAGAAGGATTGATGCTGGGAGGATGGCACTGGATCAGACAATTGGGTTGTAATTCTCCTTATTATTAATAAAGTTCTTCAGGATTTTTCCCACTTGATTGCGTAATTGTGAATACTTTCATTTGTTCATTATATATCTGATTCTATAATGTTTATGCTATAATAGATCACGATGCTTTGACAGTTCCTTGTTGCTGTACTTTTGCAGGTACTCTCCAAGCATGTTAAGTATGGGGAGGAGTTACCGGATCTGCCAAAGGAGAGAGAGGTCATGCAAGGGATCAAGCGAAAGTTCCAGGTTGGTTTTCTACTATCTTTCTCGTATCTATTACACATAGGAAAGATCATTGAATTTCTTTAAAATTTTGTTTCTATGGTAGCTGCCAAACCTAGAGGGTTAGTCGTTCAACAAGACACTAATTTTCCCAGAAACAAATTGGCGACTCTGCTGGGGAAGACCAGATGTTTTTTGTTGTTTTTTTTTGTTTTATGTTCAATTTTATAAACTATAGACAAAGTATGAAGCCAGCCAGGTAGCTTTCGAACTGCTCTTGCTTTGCAATTGCATAGTAGATAAATGTTGCTTCAGTCTATCTCTGGTTTAGTTTATGAATTAAACATTTGACTTGCAAACACATCTGGAAGCCCTTTTTTTAGCTCAGTAACCTCTTAATACATTCCATCATACTTTTCTTACCATTATTCATCAAAACCAAGCTTAATTTATTGAAAACTGCTGCAAATTTGAGCCAAAACACTTTCAGAAATCGCTCCCTGGACCGTCGCACTGTCTTCCACTGTGACTCAGTATGCATCTCACTTCCTGAATGGGCAGGGTGAGATGAATCTCACCCTCTTCAAAGGCTAGGTGCGATGATCATACTGTTGTCTCCAAAAGCCAGGTGTGATGATTGACTAAACTCAATTTCCCATCTAGGAGTTGAGGGTTTTTTTTACTAGTTTTCAGACTTGTTTGGTTGCTTGCTGAATTTAAATAATACCTCATCACTGAAGCCAACTTACATAACTCAAATCAGCCTCAATTTAGATTAGGATTAGTAAATGTTTTGTGTATTTTTTTCTCATTTACATCCATTGTCGAAAAGTGGTGTTAATCGATTTTTCATTTCGATAGAAAAGTGTCGTAAAATCATCATTTTTTATCGAAAAGTGAAGTGTCGTAAATTCTTCCTTCCTTTGATAATCGATTAAATTATTTTTTGTGCATTTGATTTGACTTGTTTACATTCAAAGTGTCTAAAGCATATTTCTTCAATCTTGAAAGTGTCGTTTTAAGTCTTCCTTTCTCTCCTTGAATAAAAATTGTCGAAAATAGTCATTTTGAGTGAAATATTTTGAGTCATTTCTACATTTAGTTTTCCTTTTTGAATCATTCACATTAAGGATAACTGAAAACAAATACATGCATTTGCATTTTAGCATATTTTGTTTTGTGAATGCTTGATAGGACTAGCTAGGGAAATTGCATTAGGTGTGCTCTTTGTCAAAGATCTAATTGCTCTATCCTTTAGTAGCTAAGGTTTTCATCATTCAAACTAAATCAACAGTTTGTTTATCATGATAGCTACAGTTTAGGAATTGCGAACATACATCACGTGGTGAACCTTCAAAGGAAATTTGTAAAGAAGTTCAACTTAAAATTAACCTCAATGAACTTAACAACGCTTCGGAATCTAACGCAACACATTTAGAGGTCTAGGCTAGAGACGTGTTCCGGCGTCGTTAAACCTAGTGGTTATCGTTTTCATTGAAGGTTGGATTATTCCTCCTCTTTGATACGACAAGTGCTAGCACAGACTTATGCTCCCTGTACCGTCGCATATATATTGGGAGACCCCACTAGGCTTAAATCCTTTATCCATAGGAAACCGAGTCTGCCGCCTTATTGATCGCATTGCACTAAACACATCATTCAAGGAGATTGACTGCCATATGTAAAGTCCTTGGTAATTTCTCTTTAATTTATCACCAAGGTGTATATTGCAGTTTTACGACTGATTTGGTAAACCTTTTGGTCTAGATTTTCCAGAATAGTCACTTTCGTTCTTTTCCGATCCTTAAAAGAAAAGTTCCATCTGAGCACTTGTCCTTTCAGGCTCATTAAAAATCGAAGGTGACTAGATTCCTCTTTAGCTTTTTCTCGACTCTTTAAAACTGAAAAATAAAAGTTGTGTCCAAGTGTCGTTAAAATTGCAAATAGCATCCCTATTCCTTAGTTGATCTTAGGTTGAAACATATGGCGACAAATCCGGAGTCCACCGATCAAGGAATCCCTTTTGACGGGAATCCTAGTCTTTTTCCTTCTTTCGAAAATATTGGTGCTCCTTATATGGCTACATTGTCCCTTCCGGGATTTACCATTGGCTTGCCAGTATGGTTGTTTTCAACCTCCTTGGTTCAAAATTTCGTGATTTCTCCACAATCGAGTACACCTCCAATTGGACAAAATCAACCTCCAGTTGATCTTGAAGTTGACCCTTTGCCTTCTTCCTCATTTGTTTCTTCCTCCCCCTCTTCCTCTTCGCTTGGTGAAAGTATTGGTACTAGTAACCAGGTGGCTAAGAAGAAGAAGAAGAAGCCAACTCAGCAAGGGGGAAACCAAGCAACCATTGCTTTGAATGCAGCATCTGATGAAAATAAGTCTATTAAGCCTCACAGAGTCAAATATCCATGAAAACTTTGTGCGGGAGACCATCTTCTTCGAAATTGTCCTAATATTCCTTAGATCTTAGAAGAATAGTCTTCATGTTCGCATCATTCCGTGTCATCAACCTATGGAGATCATGTTGGTAACACACCATCAACTAGTGATAGTAAAGGTCATGGAAAGAAAGGAAAAGTTAAGTTTCCATGTAGGTTATGTAAAGGAAATCACCCCATTTACCTTTGTCCCTATCTGGATGAAGCCAAGAAAGTGTTGGATAACCATCCTACTTCACCGCAACGACTTCCATCTTGTTACAGGAAACTCTCCCTAAATCCTTCACTAGTTGATGAACCAACTGACCAAAATCAACCGTCGGTCAAAACCGCTCTCTCTGAAAGTGAATCCTATGAGTCTATACCTGATCAAAATCAATAGGTCAAGGTAACGGTTGATCCAATTTCACCTTCAGCTAATCGTACCTTTCCCAAAGAGAGTGAAAATCATACCACTCAAGTTCTTTTTGTTACCTCAGATTCAAAAGATCTTGGGGGCAGTCCACCTGTTCCATCAAGACAAGAGGAAAATACTCCAGTTCTCGTAACTCAAGGGGTTAATTCTCCCGTTTCTACAGTACCCCCTCCAAGTAGTCTAGTCACTTCCTCTGATTGGAATCAACTAGCAGGATTCCGCTTTCCTTCTTATGTGCCTTTCCAAATCATAGTACAAGTTTGTAAAATGATTGTATCTGGCACTATTATAGATGAAGGTGCATCAGTGAGTATCCTTTCCTCAACTTCTTGGAAAGCGCTTGGTTCACCACCGCTTGTGCCTGTTACACAAAATATATTGGGTTTAAATAGAGGAACCAGTCGACCGTTAGGGATCCTTCCTCAGTTACCTATTACTTTGGGAGGGAAAACCATTTATCTGAACATGATGGTAGTCCCAGGCCCTTTAGATTACAATTTACTTCTCTGGAGTGACTATGTTTATGACATGGGAGCTATAGTTTCAACATTCTTTCAAGTTATTTGTTTCCCACATGAAGACAAAATTGTCACTGTTGACCAGCTATCATTTCTCGGTCCAAATATAGCTCCTAGTAAACCATCATCCCTAAATGGTCCATTTATACCAATGGTAACATCCCCGCCATGAGTTAATTATGTGGCAACTTGTTCCACACCTACATCAACTGAAGATCATTTCAATGATGTTGTACATCATGTACTAGGGGCATTGGAACCAGATCTCTCCTTCATGACCTCTTATGGGTTGTGATAAAAGGTCGAGGATAGTTCTTAGACTGTGTCAACTTCGCTTAAAAAATGAAACAGGCCTCAGAGGATAGTTCCTTGTCTTGTGTCAACCTCGTTAAAAAATGAAACAAGAAGTTCGGAGGATAGTTCCTTGTCTTGTGTCAACCTTGTTAAAAAATGAAACCAAGGATATGATGATAGTTCTTTTACTGTGTCAACCTCATTAAAAAATGAAGCAGCTCTTTCGACGATAGTTCTTTTACTGTGTCAACCTCATTAAAAAAATGAAACAGGCATACGAGGACAGTTCGTTGTCTTGTATCAACCTCGTTAAAAAATGAAACAAATATTTTTGAGGATAGTTCTTGGTCCTGTGTCAACCTCGTTAAAAAATGAAATCAAGAAATACAAGGAGAGTTCCTTGTCATGTGTCAACCTCGTTAAAAAATGAAACGGGCCATTGAGGATAGTTCTTGGTCTTATGTCAACCTCGGTAAAAAATAAAACAAGGAGCATGAGTAGAGTTCCTTGTCTTGTCTCAAGCTCATTAAAAAATGAAACAAGGTCCCCTGGAGAAAAGTTCCAAGTCGAGTCTTTCATTTGATCTCGTCAAAGAACCTTCATTCTATCCACTTAATAACCACGAGTAGTCTACTTATGTGAATGTAATGAAGCTTAGGGGGCATGCACCTAGTGGTAAAGTTAAGTTTCCCTGTAGGTTATGTGAAGGGAATCACCCCATTCACCTTTGTCTATCTAGATGAAGCCAAATAGGTGTTGGATGACCATCCTGCTTCACCGCAGTGACTTCCATCTAGTTACAGGAGACTCTCCCTTTCATCATGCTGGGGGCATGCAAACCATTTCTAAGCATAGTTTATTGTTTCAAGCTTGTGTAAAAATGAAATTGAATCCAAGCATAGTTCCCTATGGTTCAAGCTTGTCTAAAATGAACCCATTTTCAATTTTTAAACCTTGTGATTTCCATTCTATCAATCTTTTCATCAGATGAGCCTTGGTTGTTTTCATCCCATTGTCACCATCCCTTTGGCCGATCATACGCTTTCACTTGGTTGTTTTACCCTTTTTTGAGGAACAGTTGCAATGAGTGGTCTTATTAGCTAGCCTCTTCACATAAATCAACATGTTTTGAGAAGTTCCAACATCACTAGAACCAATTGCTACCCTAGACACCACTCGTTCCTCAAAATAGATTCCTCTTTAAACCCTTTTCAGACTCGTTAAACATGAAAAGATTGTCAAGCGCTTGTCTTTTTCGGCTCGTTAAAGTACTGGAAATGCCATCCCTCCTGTATTATTTTATCCTTTTTCGGACCTGAGGGATTACTTTACGAAAAAGAACTTATGGAGTTTTCTTTTCGTCCCTTTTTCAAACTCTCTAAACATGAAAAGGACCGAGTTATCCTTGTCATTAAAATTGTTAAAATAATAGCGGCAAACTTGTCTATCTAGATGAGACCGAGTTTCATTGTCGCTAGAATCGATAAAACATCAAATAGCGACGGGTTTGCCCGAAGGGCGAATTATAGAACACACATATGTTATCCTCCTAAAGCTTGACAAAAATAAAGAGGTATTAGTCAGCAATGGTTGGGGAAAAAGGGAAAAACCTTGAAGAGTTTATGGTAGCAAATCACTCTTGAACATGACACTTTCACTTCATCTCCATGATTGAGTTGGGTTGGGTTATTCCGTTCACCGGTCATCATACCATTGGTCTTTCATACCATCCATCTGTTAGGGTTAACGCTACCAATTCATTTCAGTGTCGCCGACATGTTCAAGAGAAGTCATCCAGTTAAATGTCCCATACATTGCAATACCTCTAACCTTCATATTTTCATGACCGCCATTCCTGAACCTTGTGTCGTCAATTCATTTTCACCTCCAGAAAATAATTTGCTTCGTTTTGTGTCGTAGATGTGGGATACATCAAGGCCCTCCTACAACGAGTCACTTCTTTTCGACATTAACTCATTATCCAAGAAGTTGACATAGAAACACCTTTCCAGTGCTTTGAAGCTTGTTTACATCAATGGAAAGTTTCTCACTTCCGCCGACAGGTTGACATCAATGTCCTTCAACTGAAATATTTTGCATGGTGTTTGACATCGGATCATATATTCACACCATGTGAATTGTACTGTAGTACCTTGAGGATCATTATCATTATCGGTGACTCCTCTCGCGTTTGTTAATAGCTCACACCATTGGCTGGTAATCAAGCGATGTCTTTCCATGTTCGACCTCAAAACATCTCTTCACATGGATTGACTTGTACATCGAGCGAAAATTGAATGAGTTTGAAGACCCCGAATCTAGTTTCATCCATTCGGGCTGTGATATATTCAGGGATATAAAAACATAAAATGTACAAAGGCTCTACACAGATGGTCCTCCTAATCATGGATGATGACTCTATATTTGTAGAATCACCAGTCTATATCTACAGATGACTATCTAATCTATGTACATGAAATGAAAATTTATAGAGTTGAGCATGGGAATGCCTCCCTCAGCTAGATCATGAAAAATCATATTATGATTATGTATTATATTGTAACTTATATAGGTCACCTTCCAGTTCGAAACTTCGGATCCTCAATATAAAGCATTTCACCCGACATGAATATTTACAACCTCACGCTTTAGGGGGCAACTGTTATAGACATATTTGGGCACATCAACCCCAAACTTATATGTCGATGTACTAGGGCTCATCAACCCCTAAAAGAGTTGTTTCATACCCTAAAAGAAACTTAGTCATCTGAATACATCATTCCCCAAGAGTTCCATCTCAAAAATCATCCAGAAAGTGCCTAAACTGAACAATATTGACTGCCACACTATCAAAGTGTGATGCATACTGACTGCTACACTGTGAAAGTGCGATGCATACTATTTAGGCCTTCTATAGGGTGCAATGGGTGAGGATGGACAAACTTCTAGGACAGTTTGTTAGTTGGTTACTCATGGAATCTTCTAGAAACTTCCCCTGTGCCACTTGCCTCTCTGAATTCGCCCAAGGATGACTAAGGGAATTAGGAAACCATCTCCAAGTCCCCTCTCTTGTGGAACCAATTGTAACAAGTGGAATGACTCACACCCTTTCAAACATCTATAAAAGGATCTCCCATTCAAGAGATCAAAAGTTTGAATTGTTGTGAATTGCAAGTAAGTGTTGCTATTTTTAGTGTTGAGGAGAGAGCATTGTATTCTTGTTGGTGTGTTCTTGCTAGTTCATGAGGTGAAGAAGGATTGATGCTAGGAGGATGGAGCTAGATCAAACAACTGGGTTGTAATTCTCCTCATTATTAATAAAGTTCTTCAGGATTTTTCCCACTTGATTGCATAATTGTGAGTGCTTTCATTTGTTCATTATATATCTGATTCTATAATGTTTATGCTGTAATAGATCACAATGCTTTGACAGTTCTTTGTTGTTTTACTTGTGCAGGTACTCTCCAAGCATGTTAAGTACGGGGAGGAGTTACTGGATCTGCCAAAGGAGAGAGAGATCAGGCAAGGGATCAAGCAAAAGTTCCAGGTTGGTTTCCTACTATCTTTCTTATCTGTTACACATAGGAAAGATCATTGAATTGCTTTAAACTGTTGTTTCTAGGGTAGCTGCCAAACCGAGAGGGTTAGTCGTTCAACAAGACACTAATTTTCCCAGAAACAACGTGGCTATTTTATGACCACCTTTGTTGCAATTATTGTAAAAATTCTTCTTCCTCCAAACATTCCTAACTTGCTACTTTCCCTACTATGGAGAAGGCCTTTCACGCCCCATCCTCTTTCGTGTTGCCATTTTCTTCCAACACTCAACAATCACATGGTTATATAGACCACAAAAGCTACATGTTTTTCTATGCCATGATTTATGTTCATCATTAACATGCTTATAATCAAAATGAACTTTAGAATACTAACACTTGTTATAACTTTTCTAGCTGTCTCTCGTGCAATTATGGCAATGAGAGCTTGCCTCAACGCTTCCTATGCAATGTGCACTACCATGGGAGGATAGTGATGTGTTCCCATCATTCTCTGTACTCGATGATTTCAACAATGTCTTGGAATCTTTGGACACCTTTGATCTCTCTCCTTCGGTGTACCCCAAACATGCAAATCGATGTCTTTGCACAACCTCCAATGGTTGAGTCATGCCTTGGCCATTAACACCAAGTCCTCCTCCTTTATACCCCATCTTGGTAAGGTGTCTCGTGCAAGTTCCTGTAATAGGTACCTCCATGTTTCCAACATAAATAATGTAATTTGAAAATGAAACTGAAGAATAATCAACATTGTTTACCTCAATTGTAGATGCTGAAACAGGTGATGATGGATTTTTCAAGCCTTCATTACGCTTCAACTCGTCCAAGGGCTTTTCTGTGGCTTGCAATTGAAGTTGTAGCCTCTACTTCTCCTCTTTCTCTTCTCGTAGAATTCTCCTCAATTCAACATTCTTTGCTTGAAGGCTCTGACTGATCTCCTCATCTGAATGATGATAAGACGATGAAGAAGATGAATGTACACTCAAGGGGGTAGATGAAGCATATTCCTTTGCTCTTTATTTCTCTCATTCCTCTCTTGCCATTTTCTCCTCATAAGTTGCATACATTATGTCCACCATTTTTTACATCTTGAGGAGGTCCTCGTACATATCTTTATTATCCTCCATTTTCTTTCTTGTTTCATGTACAATCGTTCACACTTGCAATTCACATCAATGAGAAGACCAATCTGATACCAAATTTGATCCTAATCTCTTCAACTACTGGAATTAACCAAGATATTTTACTTATGTGATGTTATTAGAATTGCATGTGAAAGAACATAAAACAACCACATATGCATGCTAGAAATGAAAGAAATCATAATGGCAACCATCAAATCATGACCACAAACACATTGATAATGGAGTTCACCTAGTGTGGGTTATGTTTCCAGTCCCGGTGTCAAGAGTGTGGAGGATGCTTCGTTGAATGTTGCAAATGATGATGATGTACATGGCACGGGGACTTCACTGGGGGAGCAATACCATACCATGTGGGTTCATATTGGGGGATATATATTGAGGAAAATTTAACTTAATATATTGGGGGTAAAGGATTTTTGTATTGGCGGGTATAAAAAATGGAGCTCAAAGTTAATGAAAAAATATAAAGGGGTATAAAAAATGTTAATGAAAAAATGGATACCTACAATATCTAGTGAAAGTAGGAGTTTTTTTAATTGGGGAGGTGTATTAGGTTCATATTGGTAAGGGGTTAGATAATGTGATTTTTAGAGGTATTTTCAAATATGTAGTCAAATTAGGGGTATTTTTTAGTATGCCATCAACGAAGACGATATGTCATAGGTTTATTGAGTGGAGCCCCCATGGTACATGGTATGTTCTTTGTCATTACAAGGAAAAATACCCTCAACTTGAGTGGCGTGTCTCTCCACGAGTTGTTCTCCCTACAGGAACTCTCACTCAAATGGGTTCTCCTTCAACATGACAAGCTAAACAAATATCGCATGATGTGGCAACAAATATCCCTCAACATAGTGGTAATCAATGATCTTAACAACAAATACATCATCTTAGCAAATCAAGAAGAAAAACATGGCATAACTGCATCATATACCTCCACCTTCAGTGAGCCAAAAAATGAAAAGCTCAACTGCTGAAATGGACTACACCACTGAATTCCTGGCGATGAGTGGTGCAAAACCGACTGTAAACTTGTCTAATTCTGACACCATCAAATTTTGGACCCTCAGGAATCTTGAGATTCCCTCAAAGATTCTTTCCTGAAGATGGCTGGAAAATCTATTGCTCAGATGAAAATTTTGAGCACGCCATTGCGCTCCCTACAAAATTATGTGAAAATTGACTATAAAGTTGACAACATTCTGACATTGGAAAATATCAGCCTCCAAAGGAATCTTTTAGATTCCACAAGATTCTTCAAAGATTTTGTGCTACTAGACACCTACATTTGCGCTACTCAGATGCAGATTCTGACTGCATAGTTGGACTCCTGGCGAGAAAACGTGCAAAAATGACTATAAACATGTCAAATTTTGTCCATGTAAAAATTTACCTCCCAAGAAATCTTTTCAGCGTCCATGTTCGAGGTTCCACACCCTCTGTCTGGGAAGGTTTTGCCCTGGAAGTTCAAGGTTCCACTCCTAGGTCCATTGCTCACGGCTCCCATCTTCAAGTTCTGCCCTTCTCCACCATTGGTCCGCTTTCTCGGTGCTCTTTCTCCTTCGGTCGACTGGAATGAGCGGCATGTATATAATTTTACATGGCAGATAAACCAACATATGATCGTTGGGGGATTGGCTAAAGGTGGAGGCAATGATGTGGGATCGTTGGGGGATTGGTTAAAGGCAGAGGCAATGATGTGGGAGGTTGGGGTTTCAAACCATACCGACTCCCTTTTAAGTATATATGATTGGTAGCTTTCTCATATGGGTCTGGGTTATAAATAATTGCGTTGTATTTTCTTTTGAGTTGGCGCGTTATAACATATGTGGTGGTAACATATTATTCAGGCGGTCAAGTAACGCGTGGTCAACGCATTGTAACCACCGAAGATTACGACCTTTGTTATAACACATGTGGTGAAACCATGTGGTTTCATAACATCGCAACGGTTTGTTGTGTTCAACGTCTTATGTCTTAAATATAATGTAACACCATGGTCACCGCCACCCTGATCCTTTGCATTTTTTAACATATTTTAAAATGTTGTGACTGATGGGGTGGCCGGGTCCACCGGGCCTAGCCCACGCCTTTTTTTTAATATATTTTTCGGCTTTTATAACAACATAGTTATTTTTAAATTTGCCAAAAATAAGGGTTATTGGCAAATTAAGTAGGCAACAATTTCGCCAGCCCAATTGTTGGATTCTGTGTGATGGGTCTCGGTCAATTTGTAGGATCATTAAACCTGGCCCACTTGCCCACTTTGACCAACCCTGTCTCCTTCGGACAAACTCAGATTGGAGTGTCGTTCACACCGTTGGAATCACGGCGACAAACACTTCGATATGGTCCTAGTTCAAGAGCAATCTAACGACTTTGATTTTTGGGCTATTCTGAGTCCTCTTGAATCTCTAAGCGTCTCTGAGCCACATGGATCAGTACTCTCTACTGAACATTTGTAGACAACTAATAGAAGAAGAATTTTGAAAGGGTTTTCCCCCTTGTGGGGTTTTTCCCTTGTCTTTGACCAAATCGATGTCTCTTGTTGATGTTTTTATTGTCTCCTATTGTCATTACATTCACTGTCCTATCTTCAATCATTGTTAATGATTGGAAAAATTAATAATTGTTGAAAAGATTGTTAATTGAAGAATTGAATTGGGCTAAAGTAATTAATATAGCATAGAGCAGTGCAAAATTAGCATTACGAACCACCAACGAGTAATTCAAGGTGGTGCGATTTTCCTTGAATAATGGTGATTAGACAACCTACATTCACACATAGCAGCATAATTTGACAACTGAATTATGATATGGTTTCCCATTGTGGAAGAATACCTTAAATAAAATAATAATAATAATAAATATGATTTTAAGGTTATATTTATTTATGAAAACAAGGACATACCTTACCTCTAATTTTACATTAAAAATCATATGTTCAAACCTGTAATTTTACATGAAAAATGATATGCTCTTAAGGATCAAATCATTCAAATTGTGTTTAAACAAAAGTGAAAGAAAACTTCCATTAAAAATAATCAAATAAATACGAAACCCTCTCTCCATATGACCTCGGGCTAGTCAAAGCATTTGTGTTCCATGAAGATTGAGGTGATGAGCTTGAGTGAAATTTCATCAATAGCGAGGATCCAGGAACACAAAACCAACAAGTATTTAAGCCGACACCCTCCTTATTGCAAAGGTTATATTAGGGAGGGGAGAGAGAGGGATGTAGGGAGCGAAGGAACCAAAGGAGGAGAGCACAAAGAAAGTGCCCGTAGGGAAGAAGGGGAGGGAATGAAAGGAGTCGGGTGGGGATTTGAGAAGAGGGGAGGGAGGGGAAGAGGCGAAGAAATTCCCGAAAGGGAGATAAGGGGATCAACATTATAAACAGGAGGAATGGAGGTCACTAAACAAGAAAACTTCATCGGATTACCATCATCCTTAGAAATGGGGGCTGCAAACCCCTACCTAAAATAGATGTTGTGTTTGTTAGAAGGATATGGTTTGTTTAGCTGGGAGTAGATACCAAAGCAGAATTTGGAGCTACTAAAACTTGAGTAGAAGTCATCCCTGAAGCACCAAGATCTAGAGACCCTTGAGGCATTTGAGCGGAAGGGGAATAAGTCGATGTTCCAAGGTCTGAGGGTACTTGCACTGGTGAAGGCCGAGGGGAGGACTTTCCATCCTTATGAGCACCTGAGAGTTTTAAAGGGGATTTTGTAGGCGAGGGGGGAGGGGTGATAGAGTAAAATTCATCTTTCTAAATCCTCTTTTTCTTCAAACACTTCTCGATATTGCAGTCCTTGCAAAGATGTCCATAAACATGATACCAAGAGCACTTGAAGGGAATGCCTTCATAATCAATTTCTTGCTTATGAGTTATATGGCAAGAGCTTATGGTAATAGTTTATATAATTCCCAATTCCAGGTTGAGACCTACAAGAATATGTGCAATAACCATGGCTTTGGAGCATTTGAAGCATAAATTAGCTTCATAGAAGTACCCCAAAGATTTTCCGACCTTTTGAAAGGCACTCTCCGACCAAAAATTGGAGGAAGGGCAGGAAGTATAACCTATATGTGCATCAAGTCTAGCTTTTCCACCCTCATATCAGAACTAATGGTCCATTTAGTGTTAGAGCCTGTGTGCCCCATGTCCATTTTCTAGCCAGAATTCTCCCTGCGCCCTCTACATTTTATGCCTGCCAACCTATCCATCCCTTGGCGAATAACATGCACTGAGGGCATGCCCCAACAAAGGTTTCAGATTGATGTCAATCCAATGACATAATACAACCTGGACATCTTGCGACTGAATGAAATGGCCAACCACGATTTTGTCCTCCATATCCAAGATTTCATTTAGTTCTACCTCCTTCCCCAAAACTAGTGACAGTTCCTTAGCTCTAGCTTAATGCATCTGTGAAAGGGATTTTTTCACATGTCCAGGTGTATTTTTCAACCTTATTAAATATCGTCACCACCACAAAGCATTTTTGGGGTGAGTAAAGCACTAAGCCAAAAGCATGCGGAAAAGGGTGGTATTATGATGGGTTAGTGGGGGTAATCCACTCCTTGACCGTTTGAGAGAGTAGGGGAGAAGGGTATGGCAGATATCTAGGTGAGGACCATTTGATACAAAAGGGGATACCAAACTCAGGTGGAGGTGGACAACAATTTCGATGAAAAGGAGGAGGTAGAGTCCTAGGAGACATAAATGGAATAACAACCCCTGACAGTGATGGGGGTGTTACACGTCAATTTGTCACATTCAGGCAAATAAAGCCAAATCCCGATCGTTTTCTATCCGAAGAACTATTGTCATCAATCCCCGTGAAATATGGAAAAAGCAACTCTCCATGAAGAATAAGAATCATGGATTACATACCTCAAAAACCGTAATTTTTGAGATCTTCGCGGGAGTCAAGATCACAACCTGCGACGTTGCAACTCTCAAAGTAAATTAGTAGCGATGGCGTCACTACTTACCTTCATTAAAATTGTGGTGATCTTCTTCCATGGGTTAAAAGTAAAAAGGTAATAAAACTTCCATTCTAAAAGCCTCGTAAAAGTATCTTTCCAAGTGGTGAAGATAATAAGCTCAAACTCCATGATGGATCTCATCCCTACCATATTATATCCCATCCCATCCATTATGGATGTAACTCCCACCTTAATGGATCTCAAACCTCCATCTCTGGCCTATAAATGCAGTACACTCAAAGGGAAAGGGGTTGGCTTTTTTACTCATTATATTATACTTTCATGCTGCCCAACTATCCATGGAAGACTTTTTAATTGTTGGAAATACTATAAAACAGGGGGTGAATTAGTATTTCCCAGATTTTCTTTTTCACAATTGGTTAGTTACCTGTTTAAACATTTAGATCATTCAGAGCATAAATATAAACATGAATTCACCATATTATCATCATATTGATAAATAGTACTCAAGAATGGCTCAACAAAAATCTCAGTTATGTTATGTATGTTGTACATACAACAACAATTTACCAAGTAAATCTGGAAGGAAGTACAAAGACTTTTTAATGGTTGGAAATACTATAAAACAGGGGGTGAATTAGTATTTCCCAGATTTTTTTTTCACAATTGGTTAGTTACCTGTTTAAAATTTAGATCATTCAAAGCATAAATATAAACATGAATTCACCATATTATCATCATATTGATAAATAGTACTCAAGAATGGCTCAACAAAAATCTCAGTTATGTTATGTATGTTGTACATACAACAACAATTTACCAAGTAAATCTGGAAGGAAGTACAAGACTCCCCGAGTCTGAAGAAATCCAGATTAAGTCTGCAAGAGTCTTCAGTCTCCTTTACAATTAGTCCACTATTTCCATTGTTTCCTTTGTTGCACTCATTGTTTGTTGTTCTCACCGCTGCCCACTGCTGCAACCAATAATGCTATTGATATCCATTGTCACTGTTGTTGCTTCTGCTGCTCCTTCTGTGCACTGGTCACTGCTATCTCTAATTTCATTGTTGTGCACTGTTGTCACTACACTAACAATTGCCACTCACTGTTATCATCACCTCTGCTTCTTCTACAACTGCCTATAGTTGTTGCTGCCACACCAAATCTCAGTTGTACAAATGGATGCCGTAGCTATATCGACAAAAACAAACTGTCATATTTCTTTTGTACGTACACTGCTACCAATACTTCACTGTCTCTGCTCCATTGTCAAGCATATATCACTGGTTCGTTATCCTGTGCTCACTCAAGTCATAGTTTCAGATATAAGGTTACTGTTATTCGCAGCATCATTGTGTACGGTCACTGATGTCAAACATAACATCACCATGTCACAAGAGGATCACTATCATACATAGGCTGCCAACACACTATTGTTGTTATTGTCAACACTGGAAGTTTCACTGAACACTACCTTATTAAATGCTACCTCACTATGAACAGATTAAGTCTATCTCAAATTTTGGATACCCTACTTATTCATGAGTTCTGTAGATTGTTCATATCATAAGTCACTGTCATTAGGTCAAATAAATCACGTGTCCAAGTCACTATCACTGCTAAGTGAGGAATCTATCTTGAGTTCACTCCCTTCCTTCAAGTTGTTGTTGTATGGTTCTTACTGCCTTATTAACTATCACAGTCAAAGAGATCTCATGTAAAAGAGATATGTTCTTACAAGTAACACTGATGTACGTTACAGTCATAATGTCAACAAGTTTGCATTCATGTGATTGTTTGTGTTACAGCTGAAATTGTTTTCTTAAACCATTGGTGTTTCCATCAAGATAGCGTCAAGTAGCATGATCAACTGCTTCACATCATATTGTCACAAGTTTACTCTTTTCCTGTTGTATAAATTCCTCGTTGGTGCCTTTGTCCAAGTTTCATTTTCTTCTCAGAGTTTTCAACTGACACACCATCCATATTTGTATATCAGCAAAACTCTGGTTAATACTTTGTTCATCACTTTAATGATCAACATACTTCCAGACCTTGCTTTCAAAAGGCAATCAACAAAAACTCCTGGAAGGGTCACACCAATTTGCACAAATCTTTAGAGATGCCCATCAATCGAGAGACCATTTCTAGATTGTTTGAAGAATCTCATGCTCCGCTGCTATGTCTCCGCACAGGTTTCATCCTCAGATCTGTGTGCATGACTCAAGAAGCTATAGACAGATTTTGATGAACAAATCTTCCCATGAATCCATCGTTTAACTCGAATAGATTTGCCTCATGGTTTGTTTGGAAACAATAGAGAAAAAAGTAGTTTATCCAGTGAAAAGAAGTAATTTTCCCTATCTCAGATTGTGCCAAGAAATTGCTGACATTCAGGAGTATTCTCTTCATTCTAAGAGTTGAGTCACCAAACGGGAAATGGTCTCCTCGCAAAATTTTCAGAATTCTCAACGAATATACTTCAGGTTTTTGAATCAAGAACGCATATATTATGACTATGTAGTTGCTCCAAGATATATTTCTTCCGAGGTCTGAATTATGCAATAGTGAAGCTTTAATGAAGGGTTGAGATTCCAACAGAAGTCCCTTTTCAGAAATATCCCAGCTAATCCATAGATTTGTTGTAATGAATCTTTCTCAAAACTCAATCTCTTCCATAATCAACGACTATGCCTTCGTTGTAGAAAATGATCCAAATAGTTTTTTGTCGGTTTGATGAAGCTTCAAAACCTAATGAGGTTGAAGTTACAAATATGAAAGGAGTGACTGCTTCAAATTGAAACCCTTGGCTTGTGCTAATAGATTTTTGTTGCTCAGAAAGGCCGCACACAGAAGATATTGTTGACCTTCAAGAGAGAAGGTTGAGAGATGAGGGCAACTGCAGTCAATGTACTATGAACACATGGATGAAGAGAGTTGCTCCTGCAAGAAGAATTTAAACAAAACAGCGAAACCCTATGCCCAAAAAATAAAACTTCTAGGTGTCTTCTCGTGGCCGTAGGTATTGATAAAAAATCATAGCCCAACCGAAGTCCTTGCAACTTCGACTATCTTGGAGACATATGGCCACATAGATAATCTTAGAGATATCGAGCTACCAAAATCTTTGTGTGATGAAGTAACATAGGGTGTCTATATATATATATAGTTTAGATGGCACAAATTTAGGGCAGCTTACATCATCAAAGAGAGAAATAATTTATTTTAAAATGTAAGCCCAATTATTTCTGGAGTTGTTTATAGTGCAATTTTTTGGAGTTTCTAGCGTTGAATTCGGTGGAAAAAATTGAGGTGAAATATTATTGATTTGTGTTATAGGGCACTTCTATTGTGCAAGGTTTACCCATCAATCTTGTGATTTCATTGAATTCATACTGGATTTTAGAGAAATTAGACCGGAAAAATCCACTGGAAATGCTTCCAAAAAGTCGCACTAAAGACAACTAATTAAGACCAAATTAACTTTGACTTTCAAGCAATGCCAAAAACCCTAAGGATTAACTTTGTCCACAAATGATTTTCTTTAAAGTGTATTTGAAAACCCTCCAACATTATTTTTTGTCATAAGTTTATTTTAATGTTTGGTGAGAGACCATATTACTTAACCATTAGACTCTTTAATAGAAGAACTGCCACATCATCAAGTTTTGGAGTTTTGGACCATTGGTTGGATCATCAACTTCAACTGGACATATCTCTCAAATCGTGAAAGCCCACATAACTCCACATACCACTAGAATCAACTCGTCGAGTAGAATATGATGGTGAAGATCTCTGAGGCAAGGTCATAGATATGCATCAAAAACTCCAACAAAGTGTGGAGTGTGCTTATCGACCAAGGAGGCCAAACCCTAGATCTAGGGTTTCATCCTAGGGCTTCATCATAAATTTGCACCTACTCTTGCACCTCAATCTGCAATTGTTGCTTTTGCTGCACCTATTGCTTGATATCAATGACAACGTACTCAACAATCTCCCCCTTTGTCATTGATGGAAACACACGTACTTCCCCTGCGATCATGGCTCCTCCTAAGATCATGCTTCCAACCTTCCTAATGCTTTCTCTCCCCCTTTGACATCAATGGCAAAGGGTGACTCCCCCTGACAACCTACTTGCTCCTGCAGACCTGTAATCTAACTCCCCATGATAGACTCCCCCTGTCAAAGGCCATTACTTGAAGCTATTCCTTCAGGGAATCAACATCCTCTTTCAAATCAATAGCCACCTTCCAAACTTCTCTTAATGTTGCAAATTTGCCTTCAAACGATTAAGCCTTTAAGAAGGACTTTCTCTGATACCAATTGTGATCGCAATAATGATCTCAAAATCAAACTTTTTCAAAATTTATTTTAAGGTTGGAACTGAAGATGATTTGGAGGAAGCTTTCAACATTAAGGCTTCGTTGTAACTCTCTCCTTTTCTTCATTCTTTATACAAATGCATTTTTCTTTCCCACACTCGTTGTTATGATGATTGTTATGAGATTCCTTGATCACTTGTATAATTTATGTTAAATCATTTATGTATCATACGCTTTGATCATTTGTGTGTTTGTGTCTTTGCAAATCTCTTCTTGGAGCATTGAAAATGAGATTGATAGCTAAATCAAACCACGACAAAGCCATTCATTTTGAAAAATATATGAATCATTCATACAATCTTACATCTATGATTTGATGTTAATCTAGGGAATGTTTTTATGTATTTGTTTGTTTTGTTCTAGACTTGGTTCCCAACTTTAGGGAGATCTGTCTTGTGAGCAAGAAAATATTTGTCTGCTAAACAAATTGGCAACTCCACTCGGGAAGGAGTTGTTCTTTAGTTTTCCTTGTTTTCTGAAAGTCAAACTTTTTCCCATTCTTTAGTGAACCTATTGATTTGAAAACCTAGTTCTATAACATCTTCTAATATATATATATATATATATATATATATATATATATATATATATATATATATATATATATATATATATATATATATATATATATATATATCCCTCAATTTTTGCACTTATCGCACCTTTGAGAGACAATGTGGCATTGTCGCACTTTTATGTTTAACAACAACGACTATCCATGTTCACTGCATTGATTTGTACAGGATACTTGTGTCGGTCGTAGAAAGATTAAAATTTTCCAGAGTTTTACTCTATCTAACTTGGATCTGATGATCACTTCAGTTCTTGTGTCAATTACCAGTGTAATATAGGTCAAATTTTTTGGTTTGGTTTTGTTTGACTGTCTTATTGTAAAAATTTCCATTTTTTACATTACTTTGATTTGATTGCTCCAATAGTCTATTGAAAGAAGGATAATTTTTAATGTTGTGAATATTCAAGTTCATTGATTCCTTCTTTCTTTATTTCAGTGATCATTTTCAAAGTTTTGTTGTTTATAGTTTGGAAAAGAGTTTTATTACATTGCATGAAATGTTGTTTTCACAAACAAACAAAAAATGTGATTGAGTTAATTTGTTTGTTACAATGAATTAATTCCATTAATGGCTTCATTCTAATAGATTCTTACATTTTAGAGAGCGTTGTTGTGTTTTGAAAGAGGTATTATTGGAATTGATTTTTTTGTTCAAAAGAAATTTGATTAAAAAAATAGGACTTTTGCATTTTGGGAATTGAAAAATCTTCTCCTTCCTCTAATTAGGAGTTCATTGAATTGAAAAGATTATATTTTCATATCTGTTGCATTAATATTTGAGTCGAGTCATAATACAATTGATTTCATGTCCATTCAACTATTGAGTAAACAAAGACTTTAAAAAACAATGCTTAATAGAATCAATTAGACATTTTTTATATTTCTATCGTAGTCACACCTACATTAGATTAGTTATAGGACTTTGGAATAGATGTTGAAAGTTAATGTTCCAAAGTTGCAAACAAACATAGCATTTTTTATATTTCTATCGCAGTCACACCTACATTAGATTAGTTGTAAGGCTCTGGAATAGGTGTTGAAAGTTAATTCTCTAAAGATGCAAACAAACATAGAAGCTTGTGATAGGGAGAGAAATCCATTTGCTACATCTTGTCGCTGGGAAGCTCCCCTTACGCAGGAGTCAAGCATGAGGTGATATCGGACCTAGGGAAGTAATCGACCTTACTTCATTGGTTACGGTAGCATTAAACTACATGCATTACAAACGATGTCGACTGGTACTTGGGAATCACTTGAGAGGACTACCTCGCTTTGAGGGATCTCTCAAGGGGAATGAACTTTGTTACTCTACCCTTGCATCTATATCCGACCTACAATTGTCCCCCCAAGCTAGGTTGTTGTAAATGGTAACCTTAATGACCATAATGTTAGGGTTATTTCCCAAGGTGACAACGAGGGGGAATTCCTTGTTCTACTTGGAACAAATTTTGGCTAGACTCACTTGGGCCTTCTTAGAGAGTGCTTGACTATATGTGAAGTTAATTGCACTAGGTCATGACCATTAAGTAGGTTGTCAGCATAATTGGTTCCACCCACTCTATCTATAACCACTTTTCATATTGATTGCTACTATGTTGGATTCCATCAACAACTAGTGATTTCACTCTGAAAAGGTTGTTTGCATGGTTTAACTCCTTGGATTTGTTAACTTGTGTTACTTTGTTTGTTTTAATTTTATTAAGACCATAGTTGTGAATTGTGAATTTGAATTGTTAAAATTCTTAATAAAAATTCACTATGGCACTTTACCTGTTAGTTTTTGTAGCATAAAATGGTGTTATAGTCTTCAGACTTTGTGGAGAGGATAAAACATAGGAGTTGTCCAAAACTGAGAAATCGTTTCTGGAAATACCACCTAGAGATGGCTCAATTAAATTAATTGACCATAATCAAAATTTTCTAATTCTAATTTAGGAAAAGTGGTTAATTAAAAGGAACTAATTGAGAAAGGTGTGAATCATCTAGAAACTCACATGGATCGACTTGGAGATGATCTCAGCCATCAATTAAGTTTTAATTATGGATGTTGGAGTCCCAACTGGAGACTATAAGAAGAGGTCAATGGATAGATGGAGAACGCACAAGTGCAGAAACTTAGTTGACCGTGTAGATCGAATTCCCAATGGCATGAGTGATTCAGCAGTGGAGGTCGAGCCAGTGGGTGAGTAGCATGTGGAAGGAGAAGTCAGCAGTATCTGGAGGAAGATTGTCTAGTTCCTGCAAGTTAGATTAATGGAGTGTGAGTTTTCCCAAAGGGTCTATGCAAGGACTGTGCAAGCAACAACAATAATGCAGTTCGATCTAGTTGGAGGAGCAGTCAATTCAGTAGTTGGTAATTGGGATTTTGATCAGAGGGGCCAACGAATCAGTTCCAGATCCAGAGAGAAGCAGAGCTTCATATTGCAGGAGTTTCCAGTGGCATTAACGATAAGGCCTATGCAAGCACTGTGCAGAAATTGATGTAGAAGGAAGTGCGAATTGCTGCGGTCAATTTCTAGATCTGAAATTAGTTGTGGGCTGAGGAGAAATCCTCGCAATAACTTTGCTAGTGATTCTCTTAGATTGGATTTCCATATCAACATCCAAATTATTTTACTTATATGTGTGTCTGTGTCCTAGCATTTATCAGTTTCCAACACTTTTATTTTCTGCGTTATTTTAGTGGTGAAAATTGTAGTTTTGAATTATCTATTGTTTGCCAGTAAACTACTAATTAACTTACAATTAGAAGAATAATTTGCAGTTGTTTCAATAGTTGAAACGTTCACATGATATCAGAGAAAATCTGATTGGACAAGAAGCTTAGAACCGGAAGGAAGAAATCATCTAGATTTAGAGGGAGTCTAGCAGTTCGATTTTCAAATTTGCGTAGAAGTTGGTTAGGCAGTTCTAACTGATGGGCAAAGGGTTCGATTTTTCTAGTGTATGTGGCAAGAAAAAATTGTAGAGCCTAGTAGAAATTATAGCAGGAAGTTGTAAAGTCAGGAAGTTATTCCAGTCAAGAAGATAAGTATTTTTGTTGAGTAGTTTGCTTAGGCACATAGGGTTTTGTAGTTGTTTTCTAGATCAAGTTCAGTGTAGGGTTGAAGAGGAATAACACACATATTTTCCTTCAGTAGATTCTTTAGTATAGCTAGGGACGAAGTTGATATTCAGGAGGATTTAGAATTGTCTTCCAAGTTGGAAGAAGAATTTGCTTGCTTATCAGGCTCAACTTTACAGGGTGTCTGGGATATAGACAGTGGAGCATCAAATCACATGACCAGGGTTAGAGAATATTTCTCTAGTTACCAAATAGACTTCCATATTATGATGGGGAATAGAATGAAGTGTACTCTAGTGGGGAGAGGCACCATCAATTTTCAGAGGGAGTTATGAGAAAGTACTAGCACTACAGAGGTATTGCATGTGCTAGGACTAGGTATGAACCTGATTTCATTATCCCAACTACATGATAATGTATATGATGTCCACTTCGTAGGAAAGAATGTGTTTGTCAAACACCTGATATTGAAGAGGGTGACACAGGTTGTATTTCGAAGCAACATGTTATTTAGGGCGCAACTCGATTCTCTAATGGCACTAATAGGCAGTAACAATAACAGTGGGAAGGAACTGAATGAGCTATGACATAGGAGAATGTGACATTTACACCATCAAGCACTCAAGATGTGTAGGGAGACAGTAACAGGAGTTCCAAAACTTGGCACAAAACATGATGATGTGTTTAGAGGGTGCGTGCTTGGGAAATATGCTAAGGCAACATTCCCAAGAAGTGATAGTAGAGAAGATGGCGTGTTAGGACTTATACACTCAGACATTTATGGCTCGATGTCCACTAGAGCTCTCCATGCGTCTGAATACTTCATCACCTTTATTGATTACCATTCCAGGAAAACTTGGATCTACTTCTTGATGACCAAGGATGGGTCTTCAAACGTTTTAGGGAGTTTAAGGTTCTCGTGGAGAATGCGAGAGGGAAGAAGATCAAGGTGCGTTGCTCAGATAATGGTGGAGAGTATATTGATAAAGACTTCACAAATTTTTGTGTGAAGGAAGGCTTCAGAAAAGAGTGGATAGTTCCATGAAATCCACAGCATAATGGGGTAGCAGAGTGGAAAAAAAGAACTATCGCAGAGGCATGTAGCACAACATTGCATATCCAGAATATGACTCCACATAGGGAATTGGGGAAGAAAACGCCAAAAGGAGTCTTCATAGGGAAGAAGCCAAAAGTTAGTCACTTAAGGATCTTCAAAAACATAGCTTATTTCCATGTGCTAGAGGATAAGCACACCAAATTGGATCATACTACAGAGAAGGGGTTCCTTCTTAGGTATGGTGAAACCTCAAAGGCATACATGATCTACATTCCTACCAATAGTAAGATTTAGTAAGATAGGAAGTAAAGTTCATGGAGGAACGAGATTTCAATAGATCTTGTGAGATGCCTATAGGTGATCAAAATTAGCCAGTTGAAGCTCCATTGGTCCAACAACAGGGAAAACCATAGGGGCAACCAGTTGGACCACCAATGGGATAGTCACAGGGATCCAATACATTGACTAGTATTAGAATTTCTTCGGGTGTAAGAGATCTAATGAGGTAACAACATATGAAGTGATAGAGGTAGGATGAGGAGGAGATGGTAGAATATCCCACCACTAGTGGTCAAACCAGCAAAGAAGTTTGTCAGACATTGAGAGATGCATAGGAGTTCATTGGAGCTCCTAGGACAAATAAAAAGAGAGTACAAACAACCTGTCAAGTACGAGGCATTGGTGGCTAAGGTTGTGTAACCTTCTAGCTTTCAGGAATTCGCACATCATCAAGCATGGGTAGATGTCATGGTAGAGGAGAGCAACTCTATCATGATGAATGATGTTCGAGAGCTGGTGTCGAGGCCTGAGGACAAGTCAGCTGTAGGTTCTCATTAGATCTACAAGATCAAGTACACTGCAGACAGTAGCGTGGAGAAGTACAAGGCTAGATATAAAGGGGTATGCATAGAAGGAAGGGATATATTAGGAGGAGACCTTTGCCACAGTCTCTAGATACACTTCTATCCAGTTAGTTATGTCCATAGTAGCTTAGATGGGGTGGAAAATTCACCAGATGGATGTCAAGACAACATTCTTGAATGGGGTGATAGAGGAGGAGGTGTACATAGACCAACCATGGGGCTTTGAGACTCATGAGTGGTGCACTCATGTGTGCAGACTGAAGAAATCTCTACATAAACTCAAGCAGGCTCCTAGGGCATGGTACGGTCAGATTGAAAGCTACTTGCAGCAGATGGGTTTCATCAAGAGTGGTGCAAATCCCAACCTTTAGGATGAGCCACTCATTCTAGTGTTGTATGTGGATGATATATTCCTATCAGGGTCATCAGGGCTTATAGAGGACTGCAAAAGGAGCCCGACAACAAAGTTTTATATGCAGGATTTGGTGTTGATGAAATAATTCTTAAGATAGGAAGTATGGTAGAAGAATAGAGAGATCTTCCTTGGTCAAGGAAGATATGCTATAGAAATTCTGAAGAGATTCAGAATGCAGGATTGCAGACCCATGTATATGCTCATTATCACCAACTGGAAGAAAATAGATGCATCAAATGACAAGGATGTTGACCTCGCCTTGTATAGACAGCTCATCGGTTCTCTAATGTATCTTGTCAACATTAGGCCAAATATCTGCTTCGCGGTAAATACCCTCAATCAGTTTATGGTGGAACCGAAGAGGGTATGTTAGACATCAACTAGGCACATTTTGAGGTATGTACGTGACACAACAGAGTATGGGTTGAAACATACTTAAGGGGATGACATCAGATTATGTGGGTTAACAGATGTAGATTGGGAAGGTAGTACAATGGATAGGAAAAGTACCTTTGGGTACTACTTTAGTGTTGGATTAGGGATGGTTTCTTAGTGCAACAAGAATAAGAATTTAGTAGCACTGAGCTCTAGAGAAGCAAAGTATATGGCAATGAGCACAACCATGTGAAAAAATATATGGCTTCAGAAGTTGTTGGTGAGGTTGTTCAGGCAGAGGATGGAAGCAACCAGTGTATACTGTGATAGCGAGAGTTGCATCAAGCTCTATGAGAATCTAGTATTTCATGACAGGTTGAAACACATAAATATCCGATGTCATTTTATCAGAGATTATGTGCATTCTGGAGTGGTCCATCTACAATATGTTTCCACAGATGTGCAGGTTGCATATATACTCACGAAAGCTCTAGGGAGAGCTAAGTTCGTTTATTTCAGAGAACAAAGGGGTATGGTGGAGAACTTGTTTCAGTAGTAAGGACATATTATTTTGTATGTTTCTCAGATGCAATAGTTGCAGTAGTGACAACAATAGTTGAGAGGAGTATTAGTGCATATCGCACTGCATATGTAGGATGTACAATGCATTGTCAGCAACAACATAGATGCAACAATTTGGTTCAACTTCAATCATTGGCAAATGAATTAGAATTATTGCAATGGTTGGTGGGGAGTGGCAGACACCTACAGTTGTTAGACATCAACAACATGGTTAGAGGATGTTACAAATACAAAGTTTGGAGAGAACACCTTCCTCACTAAGAGGGAGTGCTAGTTTTTATAGAATCAGATGGTGTTCTAGTCTCGAGACTTTGTGGAGAGGCTAAAACACAGGAATTCTCTAAAACCCATAAATCGTTTATGGAAATTACACCTAGAGATGGCTCAATTAAATTAATTGGCCATAATTAAAAATTTCCTAAGTTCAACTTAGGAAAACTAGCTAATTAATAGGAATTAATTGAGAAGGGTGTGAATAGTCTAGAAACTCACACAGATCGACTTGGAGATTATCTCAGCCATCAATTAAGCTTTATTCATGGTCATTGGAGTCCTAACTAGAGATTATAAGAAGAGGTCGATGGGTAAATGGAAAACACGCAAGTGTAGATACTCAGTTTCCCAAGCAAGTAGAATTCCTAGTAGCATAAGTGATTCAACAATGAGTGTTGAGCCAGTGGGTGAATAGTAGGTGGCACAAGAAGTCAGCAGTATCCGGAGGAAGATTTTCTAGTTCTGGAGAGTCAAATTGAGGGAGTGTGATTTTGCTTAGAGAGTTTGCATAAGGACTACAGAGGCAACAACAACAATGAAACTTGGTCTAGCTGGAGGGAAGTCGATTCAGTAGCTGGTAACCGAGATTTTGATCAGAGGGGCTAGTGAATCAGTTCTAGAGACAAAGAGAAGTAGAGCTACATATTTCAGGAGTTTCTAGAGGTAGTAGCAGCAAGCCATGCGCATAAACTAATGCAGAAGGAAGTGCAAATTGCTAAGGGGATAGTTTCTAGAGCTGAAATTAGTTGTGGGGTGAGGAAAAATCCTCATAATAAATTTTGTAGTGATTCTCTCAGATTAGATTGCCAATTTGGCATCCAAATTATTGTACTCAAATTTTTTTTCTGCAAATGATAATAAAACCCTTTGTTGTTGAGCCAGTTTTCCTACGTTGGCTTTTTTCAGAGACTTTATCCAAAATAACGGTGTTATTTATATGTGGGCGAGTGTGCTAACATTTCTTAGTTTCCAACACTTTTATTTTCCACGGTATTTTATTGGTGAAATTTGCAGTTGTGAATTATTCGTTGTTTGCTAATAAACCGCTAATTAATTTAGAGTTAGAAAAATAATTTCTAGTTGCTGCAATAGTTGAAATTTTCACATTACCTTGTCATTCTCGTAGAATGTATGGTTTACCTCATTGATATATACCTAGTGAATTGAAGATTATTAAACCAAAAGAATCAAAAACTACAAAACCTGGAACATCAGAAGTTAGAGAACTTGAAATTACATAATCTAAGACATTGGAAAATGAAGACATAGAAATTGAATCGGTTGAAACTCCAGAAACTAAAATAATTGAAACAAAGATTTTAGAACCTAAAGTAATTGAACCCGAAACTATAGAACCAGAGGTACTTTTACCCGAGGAACAAAAAATTGCTAAGTCAATAACTTCATAAACTTACATCTCTTCTTCATTGTGTCTAGTATCTACTCCTTTACTGGTTACGTCTCAAGAATATGTGATTTCACTTGACAAAGTAGATTATTTTCCACCTAGTTTGTTGATTATAGAGGATATTACTCAAGAAATTCTTCTTGCTAACCCTCCCATAAAGAGAGTTACAAAACCTCATATTATTCAATTGTCAACATATCCTTTACGATAGAACCCTTGGTACCAAGCTCTTTTAAACTCTCTGAGACCTATCATGGTCATTCTGGATTAGATAATTCCCTTGCTATGCACTCCGTCTTTTTTATCTAATCCAACCATGATTGAGTCTACACTGGAAAGTCAAACTTCAACCACTCTCGTTAGTGAACCTACTGAGTCAAGTATGACGTCCATGTTTACTGGACCTCTAAATTCCTATATTTATGGTGGAACTTTTGTACCTGTTGGTATTGGTCACTCAGTAGGACCTTTTCTAGAGCTGTGACTCATCCTTCCTTTCCTCAATTTCCTACTTGGTCTTCAAAAAATCCATCTAGTTCATCTCTAGCAAGTATTGGTCAGGTTTCCCAAACAGTATTATGTCACAAACTTATGTACCTGGGTTACAATGAGGATTAGATTAACAACTTAATTTATTATCTAGTGGTCTAGGACTTCCAGAACAACCCCCTATAGTATCATATCATATTGGGGTGGAATTTGTTGATAAATCCTTTAGGGGAGCTTAATTAGGATTTTTATTATTTTAATTTCTCTTTCTTTGACATTTTCTTATTAGTTATTCTTTCAATTATTATATTCTTCTCATCAAGACAAATTTCAAACAATGAAGATCACGAACACAAGATGTAGGCACTCAGCCAGGGCAAAGCCCTTATGAAGGGAAAAGCCCAGTCAAACTTTTCTATTGGAAAATCAAATTGAGACAACCTAGACCTTTTGACCAATATAAATATTTTCCTCCATCCATCAAGTCAACCTCCCATGGAGATACATCAAATTGTCCTGACATTTCCTTTCTTGAAGCTTTTTCTATAATCCTGAAGTTTAGTTCTCCACTTCTGTCCTACAATTTTTGAGATATGTTTTGAACCTTCGACCCTTGCAACTAGATCATGGATCCTTCATACTTGTGGCATAAACTTTTGTCTTTTGCTTAGAATTATTTCCCACTCCTTCACTTGACCTTTTCTCCAATACATTTATAATTTTCACCTTTTTCTTGGCATTTTAATTGCGTAATGAATCCATGTTTCTCTTCATCCAAAGTAAATTGAATGTGTAGTGTATATAGTGGTTTGAAGTTGTCTTTTTTGAAGCCAACTTAATCAGAGGGAAGGTCAACGTGATGGTGGAGGAAATAGTGACTCAATTACAAAAAATAATTTTATTTATTGACATGCAAAACCCAAAAAGAGTTTATGAGTTTGACTTTGACTTAAAATAAAACCCTAGAGCACATAATGGGGGCTTTGACATGTTTACCATTGAATCAAGCATGAAACCCATGCTTTAATAAATCAATAAAATTCCATTTTTATTTTCTTTTTACAAATAGATTACATCATGACTTAAATACAATTATGAAGATCGACACTAGCTACATTCTTCAACACAATCTTTGCATGGTTCTTATTTTCCCACAGGGGCCAACCTCTTATTGGATCATATCCTCTAACAAGGGGGGAACCCGTTGTTGGATATTGTCCACCTTTTGGTCAAATATCTCAGTAAGTTTACCACAACCTACTAGAAATCAACCTTTTCTTGGTGCCCCATTCCCTAGAATGGCTAGTACTCCTTGGTATCCTGCTTAAGGCAGTGTGCCTCAGATTCCCTCTGGTCAACCTATTCAAAGTATATCGCAGATTCTTTCTGGTCAACTTGTTTAGGAAATGCCTTATATTCCTTCCAATCAACCTGTTCAAGTTGTAACCCATATTCTTATTGGTCAACCTATTCAAGGTACACCTCTAATACCCATTGGGCAACCTGTTCAAGGTATAACCCAAATGCCATATCAAGGTTATCAAACAGGTCAACCCTTCCAAGGAGTTCCACTTATAGCTCAACCTACTCTAGTTTACCATGGATTTCCTCCTTCGACTTATCCTGGTGGAATTCAAATACCTATGGCACAACCTATTCCATTATATCTTGGGTGTCCTCCTCCAGCAGTTGGACTTGATCCCCAAGGCTATTAGTATCCTCAACTTGATTTCAATCGACATTTACCATTTATTTCCACGTTCGATTTACCATATTTAACATGGCTTACTATTGATATGATTTATCATCATCCTTTATGGTCACCTATTCCTACAAATTTACTAAGTGATATATCGAAATTCCACAGTAAAGACCCATCGAATCATGTGATGAATTATCATTTATGGTGTTCATCTAACTCCCTAAATGAAGATTCTGTTTTACTATGTATTTTCTAGTGGACTCTTACTGGTCCTACAACTAAGTGGTATATCGAATTACCTCAAGCATCTTTTGGTAATTTCAAATCTTTGGAAACATCATATGTAATGCATTTTCAACTACCATTTTGATATGAAACTAGTACTGAACTTTTGACCTCATTACCGTAGTCAGACTCCACACATATTTCTGATCATATACATGAGTGGAGATGCCATCATCATTTAACTAAAGCTTATATTCCAGGTGAATTACTAGTATAATGGTTTGTTAAATATTTACATCCTACTATTACAAACGATGTTTCCAAATGCAGAGTTGTTATTGAGGAGTAGGTTATTGCTCATGTCCAATATCTAGATCTTGTTTATTCACAATCTAGCACGTTTTATGATGAAATTCCTAATGCTCCTTGACCATCGAATACTATTCCATTAGCTTCTACAAAATATCACACTGTTGATGGTGTGATTAGTTTTGTTAATCAACAGTTGTTGAGTAAACCTTTCGATCATTCTAACCCTAAATCTACTCCCACTATTGTTGTTCATAATTCAACTCCTATCATTATTACTCATGTTAATACTTCTAATATTAACGCAGTTCAATCTTCTTCAACTTCTAAATCTCAACAATTTGGAGGTATAAAGAAATGCAAAGGAAAAGAAAAACAAAATGCCCCTTAATAGAAAAAACAAAACAAAAAACCCAATCTCTTGTGAGAAAAGAAAATTGTGATATTCTTGTCTCATTTGTAACAAGGATCATTATATTAAATAATGTGTGGAAGTTAATCGACTTCTTCTAGGTTCTTTCGCACCTACTATTTTAACCACATTTTAACAGACCCTTTCCCCACTCAAAAGACAAAAATGGTTGCACAAAATATGTCCTCCTCTTCTCAAAACTTTGTTGACATCATGATGATTTCTGAAGAGACATTTATGGTTACTACAAGAGCCAAAGACTTTGGTTCTCCAATTCCTCCAAATGGAAGTGCTACAGATCGAATTTTCACATCAGTTCCACCACCTTTTGATCCTCTATAGATCAAGCAATCAACTTCTAATATAGTGACTCGACCCTCTCCTAAAGGTGTCATATCTAGGTCGTCTTTCAATCTAGATGCTAGGGCTACTCAAAATTATAATAGTATTGAAGATTTGACTGAGGTCCCATCTGCAATGTTGACCTTCGAAGTCCTTCAAAGTTGCTCTAAGCAACAAAAATCACTATTATCAGCTATTGGCAGAATTGATCCATCATATTCGAGTCTTATATTTTTTTATCTTGAGAATTATGTACCTAGAATCCCGCATCAAATTTGCATTTCAAATTCAAGTTGTTGTATGAGGAAAAAATGTTATTTGTATTGTTATAGACAAAGGAGCTTCTACGTGCATTATTTCTATATCTTGCTGGAAAACCTTAGGCTCTCCCTCAATTAATCAATAATCTACTACTTTGAAATATTTTGATGGGAGAGGATTCAAACCTTATGGAATTTTAAACTCATTACTTGTGAAATTAGAAGGTAAAAATATTACTATTGAAGTAGAACTCATTGATACGGAACTTGACTATAGCCTTTTACTAGGTAGTAGTTGGACTTATGCCATGTCAACTTATTATAGACCAACTAGCCTTCTATGCTTCTAATTCACATATCATCGGTAATGTGGCTTTCATAGGTAAAATGCTAGTTTATTATGAGAATGTTGGTGTGGGATTACTTAAAGATTCGTCATTAATAGGAAAATTTTCACTCTCTCCACCCAACGTTTCTCCCATTGTCACTCTATTGAATATGATTTCATCAAGAACTTCTAAATTTATAGGATCATATGATCCCTAGATAGTGCCTAGCCAATCAAAATTTGCAAACTACGGTGACCAAATGCCACTTAGCGCAATTGAGTCAACTTACGAAGCTATTCTCTTGGACTTTATGACGACTTTTGAATCAAATGACCGAGTGAATGTGATCTTAGATGAGTATTCTCAATCTTCTTGGTTGATATCTATTTCATCTCCTAACCGTTTCAATGATGTTTTTCCTATGGATGATAGAATTATGGAGATTATGTCATTAGAAGAAATGTCAGGGGACAATAATCATCATTGTTCCTCTTTTCTTTTGAAACTTGAAACCATTGAGAATAGCTTTGACATTATGCTTTTACCTAAGATAATCGATAACCTTGAAATTTATATTTCAATTTACGAGACTACATCTGAAAATAATTTAGGGAATATATCTACGAAAAGTCCAATTGACATCTTAGTAAGAATGGGAATCATCACGAATGTTCATATAGGTGCTTCTTGCCCTCTCTTAAATAAATTCAAACATATAATGCTCTATTCAAAGAATTATGTGATATATTTGCTTTGACATATGAAGAAATGCCAGGAATTGACCCACATATTGTAATTCATGGAATTAAGACTTGTCCAAATTTTAAGCTTGTTCAACAAAGACTACGTCCAGTGCATCTGAGAAAAATTGTTGTCATTAAAGTTGAAATTGAAAAACTTTTGAAACCTGGTTTTATTTATCCTTTTCCTTTGATTGATTGGGTTTTAACATTGTTATGGTTATAAAGAAACATGGTATGTGTTGATTATAGGGACATTAACAGGACTTGTCCTAAAGGTAACTATACAACCCCTTTCATTGACTATATAGTCGATGATTGTGCTGGGAATGAAATATTTTCTTTCATGGAGGGATTTTTTGCTTATAATCAAATCAAAATAGTCCCTTCGAATCAACATAAAATTAATTTCATTTGTTCTTGGGGAACTTTCACTTATTAGAAGCTTCCATTCAGACTTAAGAATACTGGTGCAACTTTCCATAGAGTTATGCCTTACATGTCTCATGATATCGAACATAATGTACACTCGTATCTTGACGATTTACCTACACATTCTATGAAACTTCAAAATCGCCTTATGCATTTATAAGCCATTTTTCTCTGGTGTAGGCATTACAATATTCTTTTGAATCCAAATAAATGGGTTTTTGTATGGAATTCATTCGTTTACTAGGCTTTATTGTTTCTCAACAAGGGATATAAGTTGATCCATTAAAGGTAGAGGCTATTTTGAATTTGCCTCCTCCTTCCCATCTAGGCCAACTCTAGAGTTTTCAAGGGAAATCAAACTTTTTATGTCATTTCATTCTGAACTACATTGAGCTTACCAAGGGTTTTACCTAATTGTTGAAAAAAGGGGCCCCTTTCATATAAAATAACATCGCCCAAAAATTCTTTGATTCTTTGAAGGATGTGTTGACTCAAACGACATTGTTACATCCCCTTGATTATCATCACGATTACTTCTTGTATCTAGCGCATCAGATACTACTATTGCTATGGTACTTGTTCAGGAAGATGATTTGAATGATGAACATGTGATCTAATATATGAGTAGGAACCTTACCATATTTGAAATCAAGTATTCACCTGTGGAAAATTTGGCGTTGGCATCTATTCAAGTTGTCCAAAATATTTCGCCACTACAATTTATTACGCAAAACCACAATTGTTTTTTACTGTAACCCCATGCAATATATTCTCACTCGAAAATTAATTGGGGGAAAATACTCGAAATGGATTGCAATTCTTCAGGAATTTGATTTGGAATTCATTAAATCCAAATCTAATAAATCACTTGTTTTTGTTGAGCTAATATGTGACCTTCCTTAGATCCATGGTATGGATATATCATCATTTAACTCCAAAATCATAACTTTCAGCCTAATTATCTCATACTAAACGTTGTCATATTTGATACCAATATCATAAATATACCATTATTGGCGATACCCTTTATTGTTGTGTTGTTGATCTTATTTTTTGACGATGTTTAACACACGAAGAAGCTGATTTTTGTTTTGAATTAATACCACTTTGGAGCATGTGGTGGTCATATATTAGGGTATGCTACTGCCTAAAACATTTTTCTTGCTATATTTTTGGCCTTCTTTGTTCAAAGATTGCATTATTGCAGTCCAAAAATGTCATGCTTGTCAAATATACAATGTAAAATGTACATGCGTCGCACTCCTATCCATCCTATATTTATTGTCAATCCCTTTGAAAAATGGGGCATTGATTTCATGACATTTAACCCTCACTCGGTTGAGGACATGGGTATATTATTGTTGCAGTCGATTATTTTACAAAATAAGCCAAGGTGATGCTTACATTAAATAACGACAAAAAAAAACTAAAACCTTACTCATATTTAACCACGTAATCGCTAGATTCGGCATCACGCAAGCCATTGTCACTGATCGTGGCACTTTATAATGTCAAAGCTAATTTCCATGTTGGGTTTACGCTATGATAGCTCAACTCCTTATTATCCGTAGGCCAATGGCTAATTAGAAGTTGTGAACAAAGTTTTGACTGCCAAGCTTTAACGTATCACAAGGATTCATAAAAGGAATTGGCATCTAATGATTTTTTCGACATCATGGGCATGTTGTACCTCAGCAAAATTGATTGTTATCACTTAGAGAAAACCTTAGATGTAAGGGAAAACTCTAAGGTAACCTCTAACCAATATTTTGAATTGAAAGCTAACCCTTTCAATTCGAAGGGGGGTACCTTCTATAACTCAGTCAAATATGATTGGTTATGTGCTTAGAACAATGGCTAGATCTGATTGGATCATATAAAACTGGTTTGGAAAGTAAAGGTAAAACCATTGGTCATGGAGTCTCTGATACAAAGACATTAGCTATAGGTCATACAAATCACTCTAATAAAGGCAATATAGTTGCAGGTTTTTTAGATAAACCATTAATGAGATGTGGTAGGAGGCAGTAGAAGTAAACATAAAAAAACATAGAAACAATGTGAATTCTGCAATTGACATTTAAGTTGAAATACACATAGGAAATTTGAATAACCTGAAATAGAGCATTTATATAGAATTTTATTTCATAACCTTTATTCAAATTGCTGAAGATCAATGGATTCAATCTTTGACTAGGAAAGAGAAAAAATCACCATAAGAAATTGATTGAAAACCCTAACACATGAATCTCTGAAATTATGTAGTACTGCTTGGAGCAAGTTCTATTAATATAAAAAATAATATTCACCAAGTCTGATTAAAAAAAAAAAAAACAAACAAACAAAAACCCTTCTTCATTCTACAGATCTCATCTTTATAGACAATATTACAACTTACAACAGGTTTCTAGTATCTACTTAATTACAATGTTCTAAAAATACAAGTGCATATGTCAAATACATGTACATAATACATTTCTTCAAGCATATATGTATCTAAACATAAAAATGTGCTATAAAAGTGACTATAAAATTGGGTCAAAAAATTATGACTGATCCTTTGCCTGATTTGATGGAACTCGTGCTTGGTCATCCTTCCAAAAATATCTCTTGTTGTGCAGCTCCTCCCTCCAAGCTTCTTGATCTGATAGTGCTGATAGTCTAGTTGTTATCCTTTTGAATTCAAAATATAAACAGTATCACTGATGGCCTGGTTTTCAGCACTTTTATAGAACCGATTGCCAAAAATGCAATGACAATGAAAATGTCAGTGCTCTTCCACTTTTAATAGTGTGAAACACTGATAGGCGAGTCATCAACCTGCAGATCAAAATTTCACTTTGACAATGGCCAATCAAAAATCAACTAGCTAAGTGTGCTAGCTGCCTCCAGTAAGATGTCAAGATTTTTACTCCTCTATCTTTTACTCCTTTGAACCTCGATAGTGACCCCTTTCTTTTAACCTTTGGTTTTATTTGGTCTCTTTGAGCTCGTGGCCTTCTCTTGGTTTATGATTAGGTCCTTTTGCGGAGTTTTATCTACATATATGACCACCTTCTTTTTTTAACTTAATATTCAGTTTCAACTTATAACATGGCCTGGTGTGGGGTCTTTTTCCACCCTTAAACATCTCTACCAAGGTAGTCTCCTTATCTACTGGTGTTTCCTCTACTTTGAACTTAATCATTTTCCCCTTGGATTTCTCTGTTTGCTTACTAACTTCTTCCTTTGTAGGTAGGGGGCCAATGAGAGGAGGAGCATCCTATGTTTTTCTTAGCCTATCAATTCTTCTAGTGTAAACCCTGGGTAATTTAGGAACCAAAGGAGGATTTTGTTCCACATTTTTTTGGTTCCTAGTCTGTACAGACGAGGTCCCCTGTTCAATATTTTTTGATTGTTTGGTTTTCTTTTTTCTACCCTTTGTCCTACCCCTTTTTGGCTTTGAAGTTTGATTTTCAAATCCTCCCGAAAAAAAACAAATGTTACTAGATTCTTCTAGCCCTTCTCAAATGACTTTCAATAAATTTTTTTATCAAACCCTTATGATATATGAAGTGGGAATATGCATTTGTTCTCGCTCTAACTATAGCAAACATATGTCCCAGGCTTTCCAACAAAAAACAGGGAGTATTGATTCTCAGCTGACCTATTATGTGAGTTAAAAAATGGAAGTGGTAAAGATTAACTCGATTGTAGTGTCCTCCGTAGGTAAAGTATGACTGAGTGATCTGTAGGAGACAGTGTCATTCATCCTTTAACAAGGACCTCTAAACTCCAAAGCGCCAGTTCATTTCCTTAAATTCATCTTTGAAGAAAAAATTTACATCAATACCAATCAAAACATGTCTCCTAAAAGCTCTCTCCATTTGTAGGCAAACTTGCAACTTCAGCGATTAGCTCCTTTGTGACATGAAATGAAACTCCCCCAACAAATGCCTGCTGACCATCGAAGCCTTCTACAAATGCTCTAGAAACTCCATCGTGATAACTTTCACAACAAGCAAAAAATTGCTCCCACCCTGCTTCCCCAAAACGTTGTTAAATCTCTGTATAGATTTCAAACAGATCAGGTGCCTTAGGTTCACTTTTGTTCAATTTTCCGCTCCTTCCCATGTTTCTCACAGCCAAGAAAATGCACGAGAAGCGGGATGGTTATTCGATCCTAGGTTTTTGGGGAAAACTTAATAACCCATCCTCATTTAGCATAGGAAATCTAACAAATCAATCACGGGTTATATAGGGCTTACCATATGAGATAAATTACTCCAAGATGTGTCAATCAATACCTAATTATAAAGAACTGGAAACTTATTTAAAAACAAAATTATACACAATCATGATCTTTTAACCCACATTACCTCTCGGTGACGGAATTCAATAATGGATCACATGATCTCACCATCCGAATCATCAATACTTGTTTGATAATGATTGTTAATCTGCTTACATGTGCTTTGTCAGTGCATTTTGGATATAAGACAAAAAAATTGAATTTCTCTCTTTGGCATTGATACCCTAAATGTCATAGATCTAAGGATTCTACGATTTGTATTGTGTGAATTAGTTTCCATATCCATCACATTGATATTGGTTAATGTATTGACATTTTGAACCATCTTATGTGGTTCCTCTTGTTTAATTAATCCTGAAGAGGAACCACATAAGCTAGTTCGAAACATTGATACATTAACCAATACCAATGTGATGGATCCAAAAACTAATTCACACCCTAAATGTTAGTGAATTTTTCAAATTTTCAAACATAAAATAACGTTGACACGCTTGTTGTCAACGCTTTAACCTTGTTTATTACAAATTGGTGCTGACACTCCTGTTGTTAGCGCTTTAAAAAATTATTACCTAAAACTGTGATAACAATAACTACCGGGTTTACACCTTTTCAACTTGTATACCGTTTGGAGGTTGTGATACCAATTGAATGCTTAATTCCACCCTTGGAACTAGCCATCGAATTACTTCTTGCTACTTTTGTCAAGGAAGAATGTATTCTATATTTAGCACATTTAGATGAGACTCGTTGAGATGCCACTTTGGCTAACGAGGCTCATAAAAAACACATTAAAGCACATTTTGACAAAAATGTTAATCCTTGAGTGTTTACTGAGGGTGACTTGGTCTTGCTATATGATTAAGAGCATGATAAGCTGGGGGCTGGTAAATTCAAGCCTATGTGACATGACCCTTACATTGAAAATGTGTACTTGAAAAAGGTGCCTATGGTCTCGTGGATTATATGGAATCTCGTTATTTGAGCCCATAAATTGGCTTTATCTTAAAAATTGCTATGTTTAGGTTGTGTGCATTAGTACTTTGTACATTGCTATACTATAGTTTTTGGTGTGTTTCTCTTTTTTTTTTTTTTGCGAACAATTTCTATTTATGTTGTTTATCTTGTGTTATACTTTGTTTGTAGATGTCGACGTTCTCTTTACCTTATGTTGGATTTGCTAATGGTGCTAATCATAGTACTCAAAATATTTCTTCTGTTGCATGGGCAATCTATACACCTATTAATGAGTTAGTGAATCTATATGGGATATGTCTAGGTCATACAACTAATAAAATTGCAGAGCATAGTGCAATAATTGAACTATTATTCGATGCCATTACTTTTTGTATTCGCTATTTGGTTTTTAGAACAGAGTCTTAACCCATAGTGTTACAACTAGGTAATGATTATTATGTCAAGAGTCCTTCAATTTTAGAATTTTTTTTAAGGGTTCGTCTGTTGGGAAGAGAGTTTGATTACATAGAATATCAACTCATTCCAAGAAGTCTAAATACACTAACAATTTTCTTTAGCTAACTATGCATTAGATATAAATTTGTGCAATTTGTAAAAACCATAGCATGCATACATTGTACAAATATAAAAATCTCAATAGAAATAGTTTCCATAGATAGTTTTATACAAGCAAAATTTTCTAAGATCCATAAGGCTTCCAACCTTTATTATGCCAATAGTATCGAAACACAATCTAGCCTAAATTCCTAAACCCTAGGCATGGTGCTCATGGTAACAAACTATAGCCCTGACTACATGTTGAAGCAACCAAGATATCTGTGTAGGCACACCCACAGTATGCCTCTGATAACAGAGTGGTACATCATCAACTTGTGAGTCTAGAATACCTAGGTAAGCCCCTCCAGGTCTCACTAAAAAAAAAACAAAAACAAAATGTTAAAAAAAGAAAGTATTTTTACCTTGCTAGTCCCACTGCATTCCTTCATGCAGTACTAAGTTTGGATCTCCTCAGAAATCGACCCTAGCATATGGGTAACCTTCAATCATAATAATTTGTAGTTGGAGCCATATGAATAAGGTATCGTTGAAGTACATTGCTTAGTTGCCACCATGGCATGCCATCAAATCAACCCATCGCCTCATTTGAGGCTCTCTCAACGTAGGAACATCCACCGCCACCCTTTGAGAATGAAGTAGAGGTACCCTCTTTAGGGAAAAAAATATCAAGATAGAGCCATAGCTTAATTTTTCCAAGTGACCTGTTTTGCATCTGTTAAGTTGTTCCTTCATATTGATTAGGAGCCCCTAGCACCAATTGAAGATTGTATGCTCCATTCATTCAATGGCATACTGCATATGGGCCTTAGTTTCCAAGTGTGGAGTTGTGCTCCTAGCAACACGGGTAATGGTGAATAGGATGGTCTTCAAAGGAAGGTATCTGATATCCTTTATCTCAATCTTCCATTTATTGGTATTTCTGGATCTCCGAACAAACTGTTCAGTAACATAATAATAAGTGGATTCACCACTGCCCCCATGGTCGGATAGTGAAACTCTAGCCCCTCTTGTTACAATGAAGTCAAAAAAGAAATATCTTTTGTCTCAATCGTAAGAGTGTGGGAGCCAATCTCAAAATTTTGGTCATTAACATTCCATGCTCTTACCAAGTACTCAAGGAGTTCTGGATGAGCTCTCATATCGGGGATCATGGAATATTTTGCCAACCCACATTGCCAAAGTGCCAACATGGTATTGGCATCATTTCCCGTAATAAGATCTTGAGCTTCATGCTCTATTTCTCTCCATTCCAACATCTTGATGGATCAAAATCTCGTTAAAAGCAAAAGGAGGAAATTCCAGATTACAAACTTAAAAAGATTGAGTTAGTTGCTTCAAAAACTTAAAAAATTTCACGTCTTTTGCGCCCGTCGCGACCGTTTTTCAAATAGTGCAATGTCTTCGTATTATTTCCCTTCGGACCTATGACTATCAAAGATCGTCGTGAACCCGAAAAACATTCTTGTGACGATTTGAGGGTGAAACCTATGACCTTTAAGAAGCTTAAAATACAAAATTTCACTGTTAAAAATGAAAAATAAGACCATAGAAATGAAGAGTAGGGAGAGGACTCTTACTTGAAAGAAATCATGTCTAAAATCATCCACAGATTGATTGCAATCAACTCCTAAAAATCGAGGGTAAAAATGGGTTTTCTAACTCTGTAATTGGTAAAAACTCAAATGGTGAAAATAAAATTACTTTTTGTCCTTTTATAGAAAATTAAGTCATTTATTATTATTATTTTTGCCAAATTTTCCTAATTAATCATAATTAAACCTTTTTTATCCATTTTTTTTGGGCAAATATGATGATATTTTACTTGAATGTGCAAATAATAGGTTGAAATTGTGAAATGTAACCTTGCGGCGTGAATATACTTTTATCACTTTTTCAAGATCATTACAACTATACGAGGAATCCCCTGGAGTTCTCTTTAAGCCCTTTTTAGACTCTCTAAACATGAAAAGATAGCCAAGTGAACTTGTTTGTTTCACACTTGAAAAAAGTATTTGAAAGAATGTATACGCATTAAAAGTTTAACCCTTTTTTTCTGGACTAAGTAGACTAATTACAAAAAGGAATATTTTAGTCAATCATGACTATAAGAGTTATCCCTTGTATTTTTTTACCCTTTTTCTGGCCTCGAGAGACTAAATTTACAAAAAATAAATTTATGAGGTTTCCTTTTTATTTCTTTTTTCAAACTCTCTAAATGTGAAAAACAAGTCATCCCTTCATTAGACTCATACCATGCAAATAATGTAGGACTCGTCAATCATGATGAGACCAAACCACTCCTTCCTAGGGTTTGTTAAAAATACTCTAAAGGACTCATCCGAAGGATAATCTTATATTTCAATTATATGTTATCCTCCTCAAGATTGTGTAAAAATAAAGAGTTGCTTTCCAAAAATGGTGGGGGAAATTGGGAAGAAGTATTCATCTTTTGTTTTTGAAAAGGTAGTAAGTCACTCTTAAACATGACATTGCATCACTTTTCATGTCAAGATTGGGAAATCCATTTGCCTCTGATTTTATCATACCTTAGTGAAAGTCTTCATATTAGTCCCTATTCCTATTTTGAGTCAAACGATTCCAATTCAATTATTGTGTTACCAATGTATTCAAGAGAAGTTCAACCTCAATTAAAACTATTTACATTTTGTAAAGCCTTATATTGTATTTACCATCCCTAAGCCAATCTTGAATCACTCATATTTTATTCTTCAAATATTCATACATGTTTCATATCATAGGCCCTCCTATGACAGAGCACTCCCTGTCGACTTCAACACACCATCTAGGAAATTTATCTAGAAACCCTTTTTCAGTACCTTGGATATTGCATGCCTTGATGACAGGTTTCCTCGCTTTCAAAAACATATTTTCATCATTGAACTTCGATCAAATGATTCTATGGTTGTTCAACTTCAAATCATTTATTCATAGCCCATAGATTGTACTAGAGTACATTGAGGGCCATTATCATTATTGATAGTTTATCTCGCATCTATTGACAATTTTCATTGTTGGTCAATAATTAGATGGTTTGTACCATGTTTGACTTCAAGACATTTATTCATGTGGTTAGATTCTTACCACGTATAGATAGAGATGAAGACCCCATATTTTTTTTGATACATTCAGGCTGCATGGATTTTTGAGTATTCATGATTATGACATAGATCCACGATGTATATCTGGCTGCCATGACTTCATTTTATTTACATGGATATTTTTACATTTCCATACTTATGCTTAGGGTTATTTATGTTTTAACTATGGGAATGCCTACCTCATATATGATCATATGATGATATTGTACTATAATATCTTGATGGTTGACTTGCCAATTTCCAATAATGATTCCTTGATTCTAACATTCGCATGATAAAGCACTTTAGTCATTATACCTTTTCTAACTTTTTACTTTAACGGGCAATCTATTAAACATCAAGTTGTCACATCCATTTAAGTGATGCTAAATTCAGATCTTTCACCATCCAAAGAACTATTGGCATCAATCCCCATGAAAGATGGAAGAAACACCTCTCCATGAAGTATAAGAATCTTGGATTACATACCTCAAAAACCTTAATTTTGGAGATCGTCGTAGGTGCCAAGATCAACATGCAACGTCGCACTTTGCAAAGTAAATGAGTAACGATGTTGTCACTAATTTTATTTGTTAAAAATGTGACTGTATTCTTATATGGGTAAACAATAAAAAGGTAACATAGCTTCCATTCTAGAAGCCTCGTAAATGTATCTTTCCAAGTAGTGAAGATAATGAATTGAACTCCTACCATGATGGATCTCATCCCTACCATAGTGGATCCCATCCCATCCATTGTGGATCTAGCTCCTACCTTAATGGATCTCAAACCTATATATTTGGCCTATAAAAGCAATGCACTCAAAGGGAAAGGGGTTGGATTTTCTACCATTGAAACTATACTTTCATGATGCTAAAGAATCCATTGGAGACTTTTTGATTGCAAGGTTGGAATTGAAGATCATTAGGAGGAACCTTTCAACACCAAGGCTTGGTTGTAACTCTCTCCTTTTCTTCATTATTAACACAAATGCATATTTCTTTCCCACACTCATTGTCATGATGATTGTTACGAGATTCCTTGATCACTTGTATAGTTTATGTTAAATCATTTATGTATCATATGATTTGATCATTTGTATGTTTGTGTCTTTGCATATCTTTTCTTGGAGCATTGAGAATGAGATTGAATGCTACATCAAGCAAAAACAAGGACAAACATTTCAAAAAAGGTATGAACCATTCATGCAATCTTACATATATGATTTGATGCTAATCTACGGAATGTTTCTATGTATTTGTTTGTTTTGTTCTAGAGTTGGTTCCCAAGTCTAAGGAGATCTGTCTTGACATCAAGATAATATTTGTCCACCAAACAAGGGGTTAGGAAGGAGATTGATACTTGGGATAATGTCTTACCTTCTCATCATGATCAAATGTGATCGTAGGAAAGAGAGAGGAGAAGGTTATCAGAGGGACCATGTCCCTCCAAATATTTGTGTTTTCAGAGGGATCTAGGGTGTAATCCACTGGATATGCATTATAACCTTTAGGAGAGGCCATCAACAAATAAATTAAAATAGGGATCCATGGAAGATTGGACATAAAGTGATAGGATCTGTACAAAAACATGAAGCCAATGTCAAAAACCCTAGCTAAGGGAGTGTTTCCTTCAAAGCAATCATATGATCACACCTAGAGTTAAGATGGATTTACACTGGTATTATACAATCCCATTATAATAAGAATATTAAAAAAAAAATTCTATTTTGTTTGTAGGTTTGTCCATGACCTTGGTGATCACACCTAGATTGGGTCACACCAACCTTTAAAATGGTTGGATTTGTACTCACGAGGTTTCAAATTTGGGACCTTAACATAAGGAGTGCCTTAACGCACCTTGTCACCATCTACTCTACACCCAATGGGCTATAACTTTAAGAAAAAATATTTAATTAAATTTTAAAAAATTAAAAACTTAAAACATTAGGTTTTAAAAAGTTTAAAAATCCCATAACCATTTTAACAATATTTATAATTTCAATAGAACACAATAATAATAATCTAATTTTAAGGTTACGACCAAGCTAGACACCAAATTTGTGTACACGGCCCTCTTTTTTGTGAGATAAGGGATCATAGTTTTCACAAATTGCTTCAACAATAATCATCATCTAAATAGAACAAAAAAATGATGTATGTGACACTCTTTTTTGTTGGATTAGAGATGCTAAAGAGGCAGGCACAATTGTTGGTTGAAGGGTTACAATAATTATTTCAACCTAGCATCTCATGTTTATCAATGATGGTTATGCTTTGGGGAAGCCAAGATATCAGAATGGAGGGATTTTCATCAAATCATCACTAAATTCGAGAAAGCCTTGGGGCTCATCATGAATAAGGATAAATTTGAATTGATCACAGATGGGATGGATGAGGAGACAATGATGCAGATTGCAAAATTATTTTGAGTTAAAGTCATCTTGTTGGCAGGTGGATTTAGGTATTTGGTTTTTCACTTGAATCCAAATAATTACAAAAGGCAGGATTGGGATTGGCTTATGGAAAAAAATGAAAGGAAGTTGGCCCTGTGGGAGCACAAATGGTTGTTGTTGGGTGGAAGACTAGTTATGATTAAAGTCGTCCTGTAGGGTACAAAAATATATTGGATGCACTTGTTTAGTTTACCCAAAATGGTCATTCAGAGAATCAACACAATTATACCTAGACTTTTATGGGGTGGCACTGGAAACAACAAGAAATTTCTTTTGGCTCGCCTAGAGACAATATCCTAGAGTGGGATAGAATAGGGATGAGGCTTCAAAGATATTAAGAGCTTTAATCTCACTCTTATTATTAAGAACCTTTGGAGAGCGTTTTATGGATCTGGCATTTGGCATCATATCATTACTAAGAAATATCTCAATTATTCAAATTTGGAAGAATGGGTGAAATTAGGAGTGCCAAAAAAGAAGAAAAATTATTATATATGATACAATTTGATGAAAGCTAAGCCCTGACTATGCGACAACTTGAGATGGGAGGTAGGCAAAGGTGATAACACTGCTACCAGTCTCAATGCAATCAAAGGTTTGGCAGGTGATCATCTCCTCTCTATCCCAACTATACAATTTCTTAATAACCTCAGATTATTTTATTTGGCACATATTAGCAACGATCGTGAATATATTCTATCCCCTACCAATTGGGTGCACTCCCGTGATCTTGTGCTTCCGGTGGATTTAGAGGTAGAGTGGGAGCAATACCTTTTCAAGCTCTACCAAGCAGGTATTATGTTGACCGAGAAGGAATATAGGCTAGCTTGGGGCTGCAAAGTTCAATAAGGTAATATTTTGGTCAAAAAGACATATTCTTACATTTCTTAGATAAACATGCCCAATATCAATGCTGATTAGATGTAAAAAATGTGGAGATAGGAAGCTCCATTAAAGTTGAAGTGGTTCACATGCCTTGTTCTTCACAACATGATTCTCACATGGGAGAATGTCTCTAGGATGGGTTTTGAGGGTCTAGGGATTTGTCCTATGTGTGGGGGGGAAAATGAAGGGGTGGTGCACCTATTTTTGAGATGCCCATTTGTTGTCACTATTTGGGATGAGGTTTCCAAATTTCTCAAAATTAATGTTGTGGTGGAAAGGTCATCCATCGAAACATGTTTCACCAATTGGATGGGGCACCATAAAGAATATAGAGCAATCCAAATATATATATTTTGGCGCATTTGGAGGAGTAGAAATGCCAACATTTTCGAACACATTGTCCCTGATGTAAGGCTTTTCTATATGAAGATTTGTTTTGTTTTTTGTGTTTGTTTTGTTTTTGTTTGTTTGTTTGTTTTTTCTTGTTTTGTCTTTTGTTTTGTTTTGCCTTTTATTTTGTTTTGTTTGTTTGTTTTTTTTTTTTTTTGCTAGGAGATTAGGCCATGGAGGCCAAAGCCACATAGGAGAATAAGTGTCTATAAGGATTTTGAGTTATCATCTCTAGTGGGATACTTTGACAGAGCATCTTCGGGTGGGGAGTGTGGGTGTGGGGCTTGTATTGTGATGGATCTTGTACATACCTATCATTTCTTCTAGTCTAGGGGCATTGGTTCCAATAATAGAGCTGAGATGGTGGCACTATGGGGAGTTTTTAGGTGTGCTTCTTAGCTGGAAATATAGGAGATTGACATTGTAGGTGACTCCAAACCAGTCATTTAATGGCCTCAAGGGTCAATCATCATTTGGGGTGTCATCTTTATTCTCTTGGATGGAATAAATTAAATCCCTGGTGGAGTCTTTCAAGAGCCTTTCTTTCTCTCATATCATTCATGAACAAAATTCAACGACAAACGTCCTCTCTAAAAGAGGTGTCTATGTCCCGCTTGGTGAGATTTGCTATAATAATATTATCGATGGCTTGGTTAGTTGCTCGGGGGATTTTACTTTCTAAGAGGAGGAGTGGGTTTTGTTGCTCGTTGGGTATGAAAGCTCCTTTTTTTTCATCTGTCCTAGATTCAGGTCCTTTTTGTAATTGTCGTCAACTTTTTATGTGCTTCTAAATCTAGACTGATTAATGTATTTAGATGTTTTTTGTATAAATTCTTTGAATCCAACGCATTGGCGGGGAAGTATCTTGAGGCCAAGGTTCTTTTTTCCCTTTGGTGATGTGATGATACATTGGAATCCCTGGTTTTTGCTCTCTGATAGATTGTTTGTGGACATACTCTAAATATTGGGGTCTTTAGAAAAATGCATATGTAACTACTTTTGTTTTTAGTGAAAGATAGTTGTTTATTTCTTGTGATTTTTTATTTTTTATTTTTATTTTTATTTTAATAAAATGTGAAATCGTCATATCTATATCTATTATTCTATATATATATTATATAAATATAATATTATAATTATATACTTTTTTTATATAATATTAGTTAAATTTAATTATAATTTTGAAATATTGTGGTTATGAATATGAATCATTGTCCTTAAAATGGATTTTTCTTGGCCAAAAGTTTGTCTTCTTTGGACATAAGAAAAGAGGTTAATGGCCCAAGACCTAGAGGCACCTAGAAAGAGTGAAAGCCTGCTCCCTTACAAACCACCAAGGGGTAATTTCAGGTGGTGTGGTTTTCCCTAAATAATGATGATGAGTCATTCTGCATTCGCGAATAGTAGCCATAGATGACTCTCTTCAATGCTAGTTTGAAAATTGAGTTATGATATGTTTTCTTAATATCGAGGAAGACAAATAATTGTTATAAATTTATTTTAATGTATACATGTGTGTGTGTGTGTGTGTGTGTTTGTATTTTTCCCGAGGAAATATCCAAGCAAAACCACTCGAAGGAATCACAGCCCTCTAGCATAGTGGCAGAGCCTAACTCTGAGGGCGTCGAGGATAATTTATCCCATGGCCTCCTATTAATGAGGTGATTTAGCAAAAAGGAACTCAACCAATTGAGCTAACCCTCATATACATAGCTTTGAGGGTTAGCTCAATTGGTTGAGTTCTTGTTGTTAAAGCACCTCGTTAATAGGAGGTCATGGCGTAAATTATCCTTAACACCCTTGGAGTTAGGTTATATATATATATATATGAAATTGCAATATAATAAATTAATTTGAGTTGACTTTTTTTTTTTCCCACCAGAAAAATCATAATCTTTCATTATATGGTGAAAATTTACATGTAGTATATGTTGTTCAGCATATGCGTTTTGAGCCAATATATCCATAATATCTACAAACCATTCCTGTAACTGGCTGTGTCAAGGTCAAAAAATCATCATGCAGGATGATGTTGTACCAAAAATAAAAAAATCATCACACAAGATGATGCTGAAATAGTGTTCTATATAAACATATTACACCTCGCAGGGTGTTGATCATAAATAAAACTAAATTATCTACATCATCATATATGTTCGATAGTTCTTCAAAAAATTAGTGACCATCCACCTGATGGTAGATTTGATTTATATAAGGCCTGTGATATTACTAGTACTGTGAGGTACCCCTCTGTTCTTGGATTATCCACTGTCCTCTTGGTAGGTGCATGGCTTCCTTGGATAATTCGTCAGCACTGTGGTTATGCTCCCTATAGATATGACGAACAAGAATGGAATTAAATTGAGATTTGAGATGCATTACTTCGTCCAGAATATTTAAGAGTGTGTGAGCGTGACATCTAGTATTCTGATTGATCCAACTTATGATAATATTTGAGTCACCATATATTTGTACGTCTCTGCATTCATGATTTAAAGCAAAATGCATAAGATGACGGAGAGTTATGAGTTCTGCAAAGTTGTTCGTTCCTACGCCTAGGCCCATATTGACTTTGAAATAATGTTGATCTGATAGATACAGAATGAAGCCCCCCCCACATCCATGTTATTGAGCAGCTCCATCGGAAAATGCCCATGGTGAGGAGTGGTCAATGGGTTTGAGGGTGGTTGGTCTGCGAGAACGAGGTGGAGTATATGCAGACAATTCGTGATATGATGCTATGATTTTGGTAATAATGGATTGCCAGCGGATCGGGCCATTTTCAAAGGTCAATTTGTTCCTTGCCAGCCATATTGCCCAAAAAGTAATGAGAGGAAGACATGGGAGGTTAGTTCCTGTATGTGCTCAGTTCCAGTCATCCCATGCTGCTGAGATGTTGTCACCTTCCCATCTTCCCGTGAACCTGATTTCATCAGCCACGTCATTCCATATTTGTTTTGTGGTATTGCAGAAAAGGAAAAGATGTTCTATCGATTTGGAGTGTTGTTTGCAGAGTATGCTCTAGGTGGGATCATACACGGATCTGTGCATAAGCGAGTCCCTTGTAGGTACCTTATTCTAGAGAATGCACCAGAAAAAGAGTCTGGTCCAGGGTGGAGTCTTTAATTTCCAAATGAGCTTCCACCATCTTTGAGTGTTTTCTGGTTGTTTGTTTATAATCAGACACAGGTAACCTTCCTTGGGGGAGTAGTAACCAGATTCGGCCTTGCTCCACATGAGCTCATTTGGGCCTTCCTTGATGTGGATGTGGGATTCATTCAATGCATTTGTGTAATCCTCCCAATTGTGGTGCCAAATAGGAGGAAAATTTAGCTGCACTGTCAATTTCCAAGCTTCTGTAAAAATGGATGAATTCTCATGGTCCGCAATATATGCGATTACCTTTATGTTTTGTTGATCAAGTAATCGAATAAGCTCACGAGGGAGGTAACATCTCCCCCCTCCACCAGTCCATGGGTCCATCCCAATGCAAGCCCTGGTTCCATCATTGATTCTCCAAGTAAGATGGTTGTGTATGAGGGGGAGTGAGCATAATAGAGCTTTCCAAATTGATCAGATGTCTATTCTGTTCCAACCAAGTAGTCGGATCCAATCCATGACTTATAGGGGCCAGATGTATTTGTGGTATGAGATAGATGTCCAGAGATTATGCTTGGAAAGTAATGTCCATCCCATTTTCGCAGCCAAAGCATGTGCAAAGGATGATAGATCTTTAAGACCCCATCCTCCCCATTTTTTAGGCATGGCAATATTATCCCAGCTAATCCATGCAAAAACTCATTTATCATGTCCTCCATTCCAAAGGTATCTGCAACATATTTGCTTGAGACGAGCTAGAATACCTCTAGGTATCTAGGCTAATGCCATCCAGAATATAGGTGTAGCCTCCAGGACAGATTTAATAAGTACCAACCTTCCTGCTCTGGATAAGAAGCGATGGCTCTAGTGAGAAATCCTCTTCTCAAATTTGGAGATTAGCCAAGTCCAATCTGCTACCTTGTGTCCCTTAAGGCTTGATCCAATAACCCAAATATTTGAAGCCCTGGTCAACTGGTTGAGGGTTATATGGGAATCGATGCAAGGCAAGATTGGACACTTATGCAAATGTGCTTCCTTTGGGTTAGCTTTCATCCATCAGATAAAAAGCTTCTTCTCAGAGCTCATATAAGTTGGCTTAAGCCCCTAGTGGACTTGTGCCAGCTGACCAAGTGACAGTGGCGGCAAGAGCCAATACTTATGCATACAACACCATCGCTTCCAAGTTTGTTACGAACTACCGGGTTGATAAAATTAAAGAAGGGAGTCCCAGGAGTTACAAAATTATTGCTGCAATATTGGGGCCCACCACTTATTATGAGAGCAAGGATCATGCACACTTATTTTCAAGAGTTCCCTCAACCCCAGGAGTCCTCAACTCTCCATTCCCACCTTGGGAGCTCAACCAAGGGGGAAGAGCTATGCTCAATGTTCTCGATCAACAAAAACCCTTATTAGGAGGGGTCACATTCATTAGTCCAAGTTGGTCTGTGAAGACCAAGAACTCCCCTTTAGACAAAGCCTTAGTGAGAATATATGCTATCTACTCATCTCTAGATATGTGATAGAGTCTAATGTCTATTCTATGCACCATGTCTTGAATATAATGATATCTAACCTCTATGCGCTTGGACTTGTCATGAAATATGGGATTATTTTCCAATTGGATCCCACTATTGTTGTCACAATATATCATTGTAGTGTCCAGGACCTGCTCAAACAACTCTCTAAAGAGCTTCCTCAACCAAATTGCATCATAGTTATCCATGCTAGAAACAATATACTCAGCCTTCACTGTACTCAAGGCTATGAACTTATGTTTCCTGTTTATCCAGGATATCATGGCAGATCCAAGGCTAAAACAAAAACCTGAAGTGCTTTTCCTGTCAATAACATTTCCTACCTAGTCAACATCGGTATATCCATGAAGTCAAACATCTCCAAAATAATATCTCAGACCCAGGGTGATTGTCCCATGCAAATATCTCAGAATATGTTTGATAGCAACCCAATGTGCATGGAGAGGCTCAATCATGAATTGACTCAGCGTGTTCACTAAGAACATTAGAGTCCTAATTACCTATCTATACTAATATGGATTCACCAAATCAAGTCCTGCAACTTATCCACAAAGCTTCTTGAAATTCATTTCCATTAGTGTGGCTAGAGACTTGTTGTAACACCCTCCTCCCACATTTACCGAAGCTAACCATTCCACCAAGGTAAACACGTGATGATGTGTTAATATGATATCATTCAAATCCCCATGTACAGTTAAGGAAGTTGAACCGAAAGTACAAGACCAATCTGACCTTCCTCGGGAGCTTCAAAACCTTCAGGATCACACCAACCCCACTAGGTGTCCAAACCCTGAGCCAAATTGATGTTTTGTTGAACTAGACTACTAGCTACTCCCATGACAAGCCTTCCATATGACTCAAACCCTCCAGTTTCTCCCACAACAAGGAATTCATGCGACTGTGGCCTTTTTCAGGCATTTATGTGCCAGCAACCCCAAATTTTTAGCCACTTTTTCAAGGATAGGACTCAGGCCTTTGTACACGAGTTCATGAAAATTTCAGATATGATAAATAAAAATGAAATAAGCCTATTAATGTAAACACTTGAACAAGTACTTAACCTAACCCATAATTGCCATGAAAAGAATTTCGTCAAACATATCATAAACCTGTAATGTATAGGCCATATAAACACATTTGAACATAGGGACCTCATACTTATTTGAGATTCGTCAAGAAGGTCTAACGCCCTCTCACAATAGTTGCATCAATTTCTATGAGTTCATGCATTCATTAACATTTAATCTAATAATAAAAACATGATGATATCCATAATTAAAGTATGTCATAAACCATGCTTATAACCAACATATAACCAACAGAATAACAATGATAACACAACCATAAAACCACATAATAACAAATACATTTGCACATGGAACATAAGAGGAAAAGATCTCATATTAACATATGAAAAAGCCAACCAAGTGAGGGACTTCCATGTACCACTCGACTATAGATTGGGCTAAACCAAATCTTTCTTTCAGGAAATCACCCTCATGCCATATTTCATGCATGAATGTGGGGCTCACAACAGAACCAATCAAGGCTTCCTTAGGCTTTACCATGTATCCTGACAAGGGATTCCTAGGCCCAAACAATAAACACACACTACAGGATTTACCACAATTCCAACATATACTGGTGAAGGAATGACTAGGCCCTAAACAAGCATGGATTCCTCTGGATCTCTCCACTTAAACTGTGAGGAATTTGTCTATGTCCACCCTCTAGGACTTACCGTGTTCCCACCATTACCGATCAAGGGATTCCTAGGCCCAATGAGGTTATTCTGTTGTGGGATAAACTCCCCTAGGGTCTTGGGTGAATACCCTAGCAGACTGAAGGTTATCTATGCAAAGAAACACACATTCCATACAATCATAATGCTACTATAAGAAAACTCTACGATAGGGGGTGTACCTGAGGTCCTACATTTGAGAAGAGCCTTCCAGGGTCCAAAACCTTCTTGGAGTTCCTTTGCTCCTTTGACCTGCAAAACAATCAATTCAGAAAGTACAACAATATATGGACTAGACATCATAAAGAAACCTTCTTCATACTATAAGGAAAGGTAGTTAGTTATGCAATTAAATGACCGTTCACATATGAATCATAATATGAATATCATAACATGAAGAAGATCTATATCAGGAACAAAGACATGTGTTTCTTTTATTATAGACAAAGAAAGTACATAAAAGGAACAATTTCACCTGAGTCATCCTTTCGCAGGCTCCAAGCGGAACCGTCTCCTGGATTCGTCCAGTCTCAAGCCTTTAACAAAATCCTTCCATGAATTACTCCATTATCTCTCAAGTAGTATGAAATCATCAACACACACAAGGAAACAAGGGTTTCCTGTAGGATGGGGGAAGTGCAGGAGGCACAAGGATCTTCAAACCTGGTCAGGGAAATCTCAGCATAGCAATCTTTCACTCTCTTCTCTCCTCCCTTTGGCCTTCCCATAGAAGCCTTTTTATACTTCTCCCAAAGTAGTTTTTTAGTTTGGAATTCATTGGGAACAGTTGGGCAACGGGCACTAACAGGTAATCAACAGGTAAAACCTGTGATCTTCGCCTGAAATTAAGGATATTTATATTTTTTTAAGTGTTTTTACACATATACGCGGGTTGGGTATACACAGACCCGCGTATACATGCATTTAGCTAAGGGAAATGTTGCATATAGGGAAAAAACACTGTTTTTTTTTTAAATTTGGGACCATGTCTGGAAGGATGGGTTGCCCTAAGCCATGAGTGTAGCATCACAAACCTCAAGAGTGAGATTTGAAGCTATAACAGAAGGCCCCTAATATATGAGGTCAAAGGGGTACATGATGGCCGAAATGTATTAAGCAAGTTCATGGATAGGAAGTCTGTCGAAAACTGAGAAGGACTACACCAGAATTCAGCCTGCCAAGCCACAAAAGGAGATCAGAAAGAAACACTGTCTAAGGTGGGCATACCCATGCTCAGAGAAAACACAACATGTCCACATATCAAGTACAAGTGGATCCACCAAGTATACAAGTATAAATGAATAGAAAATACATAATGGATCATCTGATCATGATCGAACAAGTACATGCCTGAATGTCACATATAAGAATGTCAATGATGCTGAAAGATGAAGCAGGTCACTGATATCAAAGATTGATCCCAAAATATACCAATTGAACATGATGGAATAAGATGGTACTACACTGCAAACTCAGGTGCCAATATATAAAATGTCGCCATGAATGACTGCAACATATAAGGTGAAGTGGTATCTATTAGCAGCAAAAGGAGCAACTTTCAAGTGAACCAACGAATGCTGATACAACTTGAGGTCTTCACTGACCACCGTGGTACATTTCTACAGCATGGGAATAAATGATCTGAAGTCGACCATGTGAGAAATCATTTGATTATTGGTCATTGATGTATATCGTTAACAAACGCGGGACTACTCATCGATAATGATAATGAGCGTCAAGGTACCCAGTGCAATCCAACAAGTGTGAATAGATGAGCTGGAGTCAAACACCTGTAAGAATCTATCGATCAGGAGACAATGATGGTTTCCCACTGTCGATAGTGAAGGATCTGCCACTAATGACTGCAAATCACAAGGTACTGCAAAATAAACTCTAGATCTTTGCCCCAGAGCAATGAGTCGAATTCGATAGGGAAAGATCTGCTAGAAGGAAGGCATTAAGGCATCCTCCATCAATCTAGCGCGAGTGTAACCCTGTTGGCCAATAATGTGAAAGGAATCGGACGAAAAATATGTAGTAACCCAACCGAAGTACGTTTCCGGTGTACACAAGATGTTGCTAGCGCACGACAGAAACCATCTGAACCAACCAATAATGAAAGCTGACACAGAGGCAAGGTATCCACCAATAGGGTCAAATGGAAACCAAGGTATTGCACGAATCCCAATGTGTGATAATGTAAGCTGATGTCGAACACAAGGGAAACCACTCAGTCAAAGGCCCATGATACTGATCGATGCTGAGCACAAGGTGACCTACCAATAATGAAAATAGGGCCAGGGTGCAGCTCTAGGCCTGTCCTCAGAGCAAGATGTCGTCGTCGATAAGGACAAGACCCGTCAGCAAGAAGTCAATGGAGACCTTCTCAAACCGGCATGAGTAAAGGACCAATATAATTAATGTGATGATAGACATAGCACTGACAACCAGGGATGGCCGACTAAAAAATAAATCAAGAGACACCGCAGAGAGGCCGACTCAGACTAACTTCCCTTGAACAAAAGCACGACTCAATGTGACTATGTGGCAGCATATGATGACTCTGTATAAGCTCGTTACGTAGGAGGCACAAACGAACCCTCCATATGATTGGAAGAGATAACCAATCGAGGGAGAACTGACTCAACAACAAGGTTAAGGCATACCTAAGTCAAACTAAATCCCACCCAAGCAGAGGAGACTTTGTTTCGAGTGTTTTGTTCAAGGGCGACACGACTGACTCTAGCTACCAACAATAAATGGAAATACTGTCCCGCTCCCGCTCTTTTTGGAATATATAAATTTTTTTGGTCTTTTTATTTAAAGCTGGAAAAATAATAAAATAATGCTATAGTACAGTGGAAAGAATGAGTGTCAGTGAAGCAGATGATCTAGTTCATGGGATTGGAACATTCCTATGGTCAATGCAGGGAGGCAAAAACTGGCCAGAGACACTCAAAGGTGTGTTCCTTCCATGGGTAAAGGTGTGTCAAGCTACAGAGGTCAAAGGCATGCAAGTTTGATTTTGCAGTCGTCATGGTCAAAAGTTGGCTTAAACATGAGTCCAAGTGAAGATGGCTTAAGGCCAAAAGGTGCAGATAGTCAAAATGCAATGCAGTAGTACAACTCAACACAAAGGACCCTCTAGGGTATAAGGCCAGAACAAAACGAAGAAGTAAAGAGGAATGATTCTTCATCGTATAAGTCATGGTGGGACTACAGAGGACTCCTGAGCCTACTCAAATTGGAGCAGCATGGGAAACAAATGTCAGTGAGGTGCTAACTAGGATGCCCATGTAAAGGATGGCTCTACTATCGTGTCATGATTTAAAGAATCGGCGAGTGAAGATGGTTTGTGAACCATAACACGATGGGATCAACCCTATGGCAAGTGTATCGACAGATGGAGGCTAGTATGCATGATGCAATAGAAAAAATGGCTTCCCTAAACCTATATGCCAATGAGAAAACGATACCTGCCATGACGGGTCAGTTGTCATGGAACCATCTCGAAACTATCGAAAACGTCCAAAATGTCCTGAAAATCAAACCATTCTTGACATTCCAAGCTCCCAAGTTAAAAGTTACATGAGACCAAACAAAATCAAGTTTTGAAAAAAATTGACATTTTCAAAGCTTATAAAAAGGTTTTTGGACTCACCATTTTCACCATTTGAGTTTGAGAGCAAAGAATTGGAGCAAAAGGAGCTAACTTCCCATACGCCAAATTCAACTGTTCAAATTCCTCCAAAATCTCCAGGTAACTCTCATTCTTAACTTGTAATTGATTGTGATTAATTTTAGAATTTTTAATTGATGTTTTACCGTTGAGTTTTTTGCCAAACTTTTCTCCGCGGCGTATACGCGGGTTGGTAATATGAAACTCGTGTACACGCGGGCCCTACACACGACTATGTGTAAAGGGGATCCGTGTATACGCCGCGGACATTTCAAACATAAAAACTAATGGTTCAAATTGATTTTTCCTTTAGGATGACAATCACCTGGCGAGAAAGAGAGCATACCACAGTAGATGAAGAAGTTATAAACAGTCCAGAGGCTTTGGATGCATTACGGGGATGCAGTTTGCTTAAGTTCTTCAAATTACCAAATATGAAAGCAAACACACGTCTGCTCGAGATGCTTCTTGATTACTGGAACATCGAGGAGGATGATTTTATGATGGACTAGATGCCACTCAGGATAGAAGTGGAAGATATCTATTTCATTACAGGCCTTTCCCGAAGGGGAGAGGTAGTACATTCCCGGGGGAGAACACGGAGCAGTCTCTCGATCGAGGACTACGTACAGATATATTGCCCGGGGCATCTGAAGAAAGTCGGAAGTCAGATTTCCATCACACATGTGGCAAGTCTACCATTGAGGATAATCCTGTTCATCATAGCTTGAGTGAATGGATCCATTTCTCTACATCAGGCATCACATCTAAACATGAGCGTGGTAGTTGACTGTCTCACCACAGTGTTTGATTGGTGTACTCCACTTTTGGCTAGCATGAAAAGCCAACTCACTTCTATCAAGAGAGGATAGACCAAAAACTTCGGTTATGGGACTATTTTATGCTCTTTCTTCTTCGAGAGAGTCCCTGCACTTTGTCCCAGAGTACCAGTTTCAATCAGCGCCCCACGAGATCCTCGAATGGGCATGTGGGCTGACCTGATGAAACGTTTGGGAGGTGGGGAGGTCCCACGGACTGCTTTCGACAATGACTTCTTTTCCTGGTGGGATCAACAGATCATCGCCATTGATGACTACCCCTATGCCAGGCTGGATTTCCGAGGAGATCCCAATCTAGCATTGCCACCAACTGCAGCATGGGGCGACATTGGTAAGTGATTTTTTGATTTTGATTTTTGATTTTTTTGTTTTTTATTTTTTATTTTTCAAATATAATAATGAACTTTGAAAATGTTTTTGATAGGATTCAAATGACTAATATAATGATCATGTTCCAGATATTGGCCTTGTATGACCAAATGAGTACCCACGCCACAAGCGTCGTGACCAAGGGGCCAAAGAGGCGGCTGCAGCCACGGAATGAACTCTACACACAGTTCAACAGCATTTGGTGAGGCTGACCCACTGAGTGCTGATGGCGGTGGTAGAGGACCTTCCTATAGAGATGCAGCATCATGTGGTTGGCATGCCACGTGACTGGGTCTGCACTTTTAGGCATGTAGCCGATGCAGTAGTTGCCTACTTAGCCGCTCATCCTGAGCCGGGGAATTAGACATAGTGGACATGATTATGGGCATTTGAGTCCCAATTTTGTATATTTTTGAACAGACTTATGTACACTCGAGACGCTTTATGATATATATATATACAGTTTGACTTTTCGATGCTTAATTTATTGTGATGAATGATTGATGTGTCAGTCTAATGCTTGATTAGCGATAGAATCAGCTAACCAATTATGAGATCTTGGAATATGCAAATAATTAATATAAGCAAATTATCTTTGCAACAACCTCACCCTTAAATACTGGCGATATAAACATGGATCCCTTACCCGATAAATGTTATTTAATTGTGACAATATCAATTGCGAATAAAGATACACTAGCAACGAGTCGATTTCATGAGAAATTGACTCAGATAGCAAATTAATGACGACAGTATACTCAGCCATATTGTTTGAAGCAGGACCGATGCATACTCCCCTTGATACCGTAAATTGACCAGTTGGATAATACAATACCCAAGCTGTGGAAGCGAGATTCCGAGTGTGCCGACTAGCACCATCGGCGAATCCAAAATAAATTAAATCATCCATCAACACTTGCCAAAGAAGACCAAACTCTCGAAAAAATATGTACAAATATACATAATGCACAAAGAAGCCATTGCCTAGCTGCTACTTAAGCAATGTACTTCTTAAGGTAGAGCCCGTTTCGGGGTTTCGCCAATTTGTTTCCTTCGAAATCCATTAACTCATACGACCCTTTTGTTAAAACTCGTTTAATTATGAAGGGACCATACCACATAGGTTTGAATTTTCCTGCCCCCAAGGTGTCCTTATCTTGGTCATAGACCAAGATGAGGTCACCTTCAGAAGAGACATGAGGACGAACAACTTTATCATACTGGGTTTTAACCCTTTTCTTATGAGCCTCATTTACTGTGGCTGCATCTCGACGCTGCTCATCGATATGCTCCAAGGGAAGGAGGCACTCTTTGAGATGAGAGGTCTCTGGAAGGAGCTCAATAGCTAACTTAAGAGATGGAATTGTACATTCGACAGGAAAGATAGATTCCAGCCCATAAACTAACTGAAAAGGTGTAAAACCTGTAGCAGTCTTGACGGAGGTTCGGTATGCCCATAGAGCCGGATATAACCTAAGATGCCAATTGGATCTATTTTTATCAATTGTCCTTTGCAGGATCGCCTTAATAGTTTTGTTCACTACCTCGACCTGTCCATTGGCTTGAGGATAATAAGGAGACGAATGTTCCTGCCGGAGACCTAGTTTAAGAGTCAATTCAGACATTAGTTGATTCTAGAAATGACTGCCATGGTCAGTGACAATCTCTCTTGGGATACTGAACCTTGAGATAATCTGATTAAAAAGGAACAATGCCGCTGTCTCACTATTCCTTTTGTAAGTGGGCATGGCCTCGGCCCACTTCGTGAAGTAGTCGACGGCCACGATAATATACTTGTGATTCGCTGCTGAAGGCAGATGAAAAGTCGTAAAATCAATACCCCATTTAGTAAAGGGACCGACAGTGACAACGGGAAAAAGAGGAATTGGATGTGCACACATCTTCCGTGTATAAACCTGGCACGGGTGACAATGTTTGACCGCTTCAACACAATCTTTGAAGAGCGAAGGCCAAAAATAGCTGGCACGCGAGATACGCTGAGCTGTAGCAAGCCCTAATAGATGACCACCACAAGATCCATTGTGGCAATGATTTATCATAGACTTTGCCTCCTCTAAGGTTAAACAACGCCGAAGGATGGAATCAACCCCCCGACGATATAATGTATCACCAATGATAACGTAATTTTTAGCGAGGTGACGTAATTTTCGACATTCATCCTTAGAGAAAGCATAGGGAAACTTCGAAGTTTGGAGATAAACAATGATATATCCATACCAAGGGTCGAGCGAAGAGATGAGGAATAAATGTTCGTCGAGAAAATTTTCCTCATAAATAATATCCTCTCCACAAGGCAGCTCAGAAATTACCTCGGAAAAAACCATAGATTTCTTGGACTTAGCGGACAAGAAATCGAGATCAAATTCTTGTAGAATGGCAATCCATCGATTATATTTTCCCCCAATCACTCGCCTACTGAGGACAAACTGAAACAGGTTGACTACTGCCAAGACAAAAGTTTTGCGTAGCAGAATATAATGACAGAGCCGCTGGACAGCGTGGACAACTGCCAAGGCCAACTTCTCAATGGAGAATAGCAAAGTTCAGGACCCATCAAGGCTCAACTCAAGTAATAAATCATGTGCTCTGTGAGAGCATCATCTTCTTGAATGAGAACCATACCAATGGCTGATTCTGCTGCAATGAGATATAAAAGGAAGTCCCTACCATAATCTGGTGGACTCAAAAGCGGGGCAGAGACTAATGCCTTTTCAAAGCATCAAATGACCGCCGCGTAGAGTCATCCCACACGAATGGAACCCCTTTGCAGAGCAAACACATAAACCCTTTAGTGGTCTCGGCATAGTTCACTATAAACCGTCTTAAGAAATTAACCTTCCCTTGAAGACTTTGAAGTTGTCGAATGGAGGACAGGGGAGGCAACTGGACTATCACCTCTACCTTGAAGGGATCAACTCTAATCCCTTCATTTGACACGATGAACCCTAACAACCGACCGAATGTAACTGCGAAAACACACTTGTTCGGATTCAACCGAATTTTATAAAAACAACATTGCTCAAAAACCATTCAAAGCTGACTGGGATGATCAGTTCTTTTCCGAGAACGAGCAGCGAGATCGTCCAAGTATGCTTCGATGATATGTTTGATGTCGTGGAAAGAATATGACATGGCCCACTGGAAAGTGGCTCTATCATTTTTGAGACCAAATGACATCTTTTTGTATGCAAAGGTACCCCAGGGACATATAAAATCCGTCTTATGTTGATCTTCAGGATGGATAGAAATTTGATTATAACCAGAAAAACTGTCCATGAAGGAAAAAATCTCATTACCCGCACACTCATTGATAATCTGATCAATGAATGGCGTGGGGTAATTATCTTTTGGACAAGATTTGTTTAAGTCCCTAAAGTCCATGCATACTCAGATTGTTCCTTTCTTTTTATCTACTGGGACTGGATTAGAAACCCAATCGGTAAGAGGAACATGGTATATAAAACCCGCCTTGAGCAACTTCTCTACTTCAGCTTTAATGGCTCCTGCTTTCCTAGGATTAACCGGTTGAATTCTTTGACGAACCGGCTTAGTGTTTTCATACGTCTTGATCTCATGCTAAACTATAGAAGGATCAATGCCAGGAATTTCCTCATAAGACCAAACAAATATATCTCGAAATTCCTTAAAAAGGTCGGTGTAAATTTGCACTTCTTCAGGGGAACATTCAATTCCGATGAAGAGATTCTCAATCATGTTAGGGTCCCTAGAGATGTTTATAGATATCGTTTATGAGATCACCGACATATTATCTTCGTCATGAAAGTGTGTTGGAGCCAAAGGATTCGATATCTTAGAAACATCACTAGTGAATAGCTTGGAGAACCTAGCTTCCACTTCCTGCAATGGAGGAAGGAAATATGAACGATGGTGTAAGTCTTCCCAAGATCGATCTACACCCATCATCACTTCGAGGATTTCTTCTTTAGAAAGTAAAACCGTATCTAACCAGTCCAAGGCGGAGGTGGAATCAAAGGGCCAAGACGGGGCCACATAACCGTCAAACTCCTCTTCGGAACAAGGAGCAGAGTGGTCGTCTGCGGAGTTAACGATAGAATGATATCTAAGCTCAGGCATAGACATAGAGGATGCCATTCCATTTACTTGTCCTTCAGCTAATGTGGTCATAGGTGAAGGCAAGTTCCAAGGGTCCAAAAAATAATGAGTTCGGAAGAACCCTTCTCGAGGAGAATCCTTGGATGATGAAACGACATTGATTCGAGCGATAGGAGAGGGAAACTCAAAGGTACCCATCAATGAGGAATACATCCCAACTCTTAGATTCTCTGTAGGTGGGCGAGGGTTATCCACTAAGGGGACAGTAGAGTCAAAATTTGCTTGAGGATCAACTAGAAAATAATCCAACTGATCAACCTTAACGATTTTCCCTTCATGAGGAAAGAAGATGGCACAAAATAGAGTCGAAACAACGACATCCATCTCGTATACCCAATTCCTTCCTAAGAGGAGATTATAGTCTAGGTTAGCATCTATGACCTCTACTTCAACATTGATGACCTTTCCTCCAACACATATAGGAAAGGTCGGGATAATCCCATCCAGCTTGTGAGAATTCCCATCAAACACATTCAAAAGGGTAGGTGAAGGAACAACCAAAGGAGATCCAATGGCCTTCCAGCAAGACATCGACATGATGCATGTGGAAGATCCCTCATCAATAACGGTGCAAAAAATATTAATCTTTCGGTATGTAGACTTTATCTGGAAAGCCATGTGATGAGGGAGTCGCTTTTTGACATTTAACATGTCAAAAGTGAGTGCTAAAGAGTTGGTTGGATCAACTACCCCAATTGCCAAGAGTAAAGCACTTCGCTGAGCCAGACACGACTGGAGAACCTCTAAAGCGGACATGGCGCATGGACTCTGGGCCAAATCCTCCACAATGGAATAATTCTGGGCAGCCCTAGCATTAGGATTGATAGTCTCGCGTTTAGCAGAACCTTTCGGTATCCATGGTATAGTATCAACATGGGGTCGCTCAATATGAAGGTCGGTACTTCTGGGAGCAGTTTTGTCCTTGGAATTTTTGGCTTCACCGTAATCACGTGATCGAGTAGCCACATGTACATTAGAACCCATCATGAAAACGTTCGATGATTTTTCCCCTTCCTGGCTGCCCCCTGAGGAGGTACTAGGATTTGAACTCGCGCCAGCAAGTAATTGCTGCCCTTGGGGAAAAGGGTTGGTTAACACAGCTTGAGAACTAGAAGCCCCTTACTGCCCTAACAAGCACTGAGTGTCCTGAATTTTCGAGCAGATATGAGTTAAATGGTCTCCACTACACAACTTACATGGAAACTTGACTTTCTTTTTAGACTCATTTCTACCCCCACCAGCATTATTGCTGGATTTATTAGTGTCAGCCTTCCCATCCTGATTCTTTTTCTTACCTCGTCCTTTCTTTTTCCCATTGGAGTTTTGATTTCCTTTGGGGTTATCAGATTGGACGACATTAATCGAAGAGGGTTGGGAAGACGAAGTAGTATACGATGTGACTTGGTTGTTTGAAGCAGTTTGCAATGACAACTGCTGCAATTGGCTCAACAAGTTCACCGCATTCGTGTCTACCGATCCAACGATACCATCCCCATGGGGACCTGGCTCCGACTTGGTTATGTCAACCTTCGACTCAGGAGCATCTGACAAGTATTTTCATAGGATCCCAGAGTGAGAGTAGATCAATTCTAATTGCTGGGCCCTAAAAATAGCTTACTCCTCGGAGTGAACTCCGAACATCGAGACATCCATAGAGATCTCAGGCTGTAAATATTTCAAAAACCATTCGAGATGGTACTCTAGAGGGATTTCATCTTTAATGAGCCTCTTTCTCCATCTCCATTCCTGAATATGGTCAGAAATGTGAGTTGCCGTGTCTTGATGAAAATTGGCCAGAAGTTCTGTTACGACATCATAACGCACATGCAACTGGAAATGATTTAAGAAAATATTAGCTAAGTCGAAAAAAGATGTAAAGCTACCCCCTGAAAACTCTATATACCATTTGGCCGCATTACCTGTCAACGTGTGCTGAAAAAGTCTCAACCTAACTGAATCATCAATAAGGGAGTTCGACGAGCACCACAAATGGAATGTGGTCACATGGTTGCCCGGGTCCTCGCCGCTCTTCCCTTCGAATTTTGGAATGTCCGAAGGGAGTTTGGTTGGGGCAGTAGGCTAGGCCGGATTATATTTGATTGGATCGTCTTTTAACTTTGTGAGGTTTGGCAAGTTCAAAGTTGCCAGAAACAGAAGCTTAGGAGGACCTTGGGGGTTCCACCCAGACTAGGCGGAACTCCCAAAGTTCTAAAAAGATGGGCCCTGATTTTGGAAGGCACCAGGCTGCCCAAAGTAGCCTATAGAACCAGCTGAACCAAAAGGCATGCCTTGTGATCTAGCATAACTCGGATTTTGACCAACCCCTGATAAGGATCCCAAGCAGAAGCTAGAGGAGGAATACTTCAGAATGAACTAACCATGGAGTACAACCTATTCCCTTGCTGGCCAAGAAACAAATTCCCAGTTCCCATAATACTAACCGTAGGGTTAGTCCAACCTTGAAAAGGATTGCTACCTTGTCCTAAATAAGAGAAAGGCATAGATCCAATTGTTGGGTTGGAATGTGGTATATGACCACTTCCAAAAGGAAAACCCTGGAATGAAGCCGATCCACCCATCATGGATGTGGCGGCGCTAAACGGAACTGACGGAATACCCTGTGAATGGGTGCCAAATGGGAAAAATCCAGAACTAAAAGCATTGGTTTGGGAGTTTCCACTCGTAGAAGGAATGGAGGTAGTCCCAACTAAAGATGTGCTAGAAAAAGACCCGAATAAAGAAGCGGAGGGGATGGAAATAGTTCCTCCCCCTTGTAAAGATATTGGAGTCTGCACAGTCGTAGCACTTGTAATAGAAGCAATGCTTCCAGTAGTGGTCATCGATGGTAAGTGCGTTATGTGACCTGGACTTGACGGTCGATGCGGTGGAGACCCAACGTATTGTAATACTTCCAGATGACTAGGAGGTAGGGGAGAATTCAGAGCCGCTAACGACTCTGAGAGTTCTTTTACCTCTATGTTATCTTGTGTCCGAAAGAGAACTCGAGAAAGTCCAGGAGTACTTCTCTCTTGTCTTGTGGAAGTACCAGGTCTATCTTGAGCACTGATGCCCCCAAGGGGAGGATCAATCCCCGATGTGTCAGCTGCAACGTGACGAAATCCACCAACAGTATTACCTCTGCACCTTCTAAGTGAAGGCTCTGAACTTGGTGGTGAAAGACTATGAAGTCTTCGAGAACGTCTAGGCGATCGGTCAACCACTTTGAATTTTTTGTTAAGATCTAACTAAAGACTCAAAAAATTGAAATCTAGGCCAACTAGGAGCACAGAGCACACACTATAAAGTCCCTAAAGATATCAGCCAGTCAAACAACTTCCAAGTATTTCCGCTCTGGGTGATTAGGACTGGACACCAAAATATGAGAAAGTGAAGTAAGGGGCCTTCCGAAGATAGTCTGGGATAATGGCGACCCAGTCCTATCAACGAAGGTAACAGAGGAATTTACGCTGACCTCCTAACAATAGCTTGCGCCGGTGCAAACCCCCAAGCTTCTCAAGGGTGCCCTCCAGTATTACCGTTGAGAGTGATACAACGTCGACCTCAGGTGCCATGGGATTCCCCTCTGCAGCCACCTGTGTAGATCCCTAGGAGTAGCAACTAAGGTTACCAACTCGTATCAGAAGCCAGGCAGAATAGTCGTGAGGTAAGTTCAGACAAGTAGGAGAGGGGGTATCTCTCTTCCATGTCTTTACAGACCCTCGTACTTAACTCCCATATCCGGAGCTTTCCTGGTCTCCCTAACGCTATTGGATTTTCACTCACTATTCAGACTCCTATGTTTGACAGTTTAAAATGGCCTTGGAGAGTTAACTCTCCACACACCTAATCCAAGGCCCTAAAATATCCTAAAACTTTTTGATGCATATAATTCGACAAATATAAAGTTCTAGTATATTTTAAATTAGCACTTGATTTTAATGGGCTGTTATTTAAGTCAAGGGATAACGGAAGTGAAACTGGTGGTGTTTTGACGCAAAAGAAATTAATAAAAACCAAACTACATGCAAATGCACTTGTTTTTCGTTTTTCGATGAAAAGCAATTTCTATAGGGTTCAGAGGAACTTCAAATAAAAGTACAACTTTTTCTTTTTCTTTTCAAACTTCACACTCACAAAAGCTAACAAAACTATAAATGCCTAGAAAGATGCACAAACTAATCCTAATGCAACAAGTACATGCCGATGCAAGATTCAAAACTACTCTTAAATCAAAAGATGAAAGTTGCTTGTTTATCGATTTTAGATTTTCCACTTAAATGTTTAGATGGAATATAAGTTTTTGTTGCTTATTTCGTCTAAGCACTAAAAGCAAGATGAAGACAAACAAATAGGAACTTTCACTCAACAAAAAGGAAAACTCAATCAAAACAAAGTTTCAAGAAGTTTCCTTCAAAAGCAACTCAAAAACGACTTTTCAAAAATGCTCTAACAAGACTGAAACTTGATGACCGAAAAAATAGGCAATGAAGCACTTTGCGAGCTTGCGACACAAAACAAGTGGGAACTCAACAAAAAAGGTGCTTTGAAATGCTTTTAACAATCAACAAGCAGCGAGATGAGCTTGGAAATGGAAACCAAAAGATTGAAAAGACAACTTTCAAGAAAGCGTGAACAAACGACTTTCAGAAAGCAAGAAAAGTAGATGGTCATAAAACTAGTTCAAACATGCAAACCAAAAAGTCATTAAAACAAAACTCAACACAAAGATTGAAATCAATCTTTCTTCCCTGAATACACAGGGTAGCCAAGATTCCTTGCGAGAAACCTTGTGTGCTTAAGCAAAAATAAATGACGGTTGAAACAAACAAGACCAACCTTTTCACAATCAGAGAGAAATTGAAACAAGATGCTTGCCTAACGACTGTGACAGAGCAGTGGTTTCTCAAAACTGAATCAGACCAGCATACTATCTTCTAGAAACAAACAAATTTTAAAAATCTTGAAAATTAAAGATATACGCGACTATGATTGCACACAGAGGCGTGTATACGTGACAAGGCTTAAGGAAACTTGCGTATACGCAGGTTCACTTAAGGAAATATGCATATATACGCTTCTGTAAATAGAGAAACTAGCGTATAAAAAAGCTTCCAAGAAAAACAAAAAAAAAGTCTGGAAAAAACTGATCAAATCTCACAATTCAGGTACTGACTACACATTAATAGAAGATAAATAGACAACTGAGCCCTGATTGGCTTGAATACACCCAAACTAGGAACAATAATAGTGTTGTCCCCAGTGGAGTCGCCAATTATATTGTGGAATAAACTCCCCTAGGGTCTTGGGTGAATACCCTAGCAGACTGAAGGTTATCTATGCAAAGAAACACACATTCCATGCAATCATAATGCTACTATAAGAAAACTCTATGATAGGGGGTGTACCTGAGGTCCTACGTTTGAGAAGAGCCTTCCAGGGTCCAAACCATTCTTGGAGTTCCTTTGCTCCTTTGACCCGCAAAACAATCAATTCAAGAAAGTACAACAGTATATGGACTAGACATCATAAAGAAACATTCTTCATACTATAAGGAAAGGTAGTTAGTTATGCAATTAAATGACCGTTCACATATGAATCATAATATGAATATCATAACATGAAGAAGATCTATATCAGGAACAAAGACATGTGTTTCTTTTATTATAGACAAAGAAAGTACATAAAAGGAACAATTTCACCTGAGTCATCCTTTCGCAGGCTCCAAGCGGAACCGTCTCCTGGATTCGTCCAGTCTCAAGCCTTTAACAAACTCCTTCCATGGCTTACTCCATGATCTCTCAAGTAGTATGAAATCATCAACACACACAAGGAAACAAGGGTTTCCTGTAGGATGGGGGAAGTGCAGGAGGCACAAGGATCTTCAGACCTGGTCAGGGAAATCTCAGCATAGCAATCTTTCTCTCTCTTCTCTCCTCCCTTTGGCCTTCCCATAGAAGCCTTTTTATACTTCTCCCAAAGTAGTTTTTTATTTGGGAATTCGTTGGGAACAGTTGGGCCATGGGCACTAACAGGTAATCAACAGGTAAAACCCGTGATCTCCGCCCAAAATTAAGGAGATTTATATTTTTTTTAAGTGTTTTTATACATATACGCGGGTTGGGTATACACAAGCTCACGTATACATGCATTTAGCTCAGGGCAATGTCGCGTATAGGGAAAAAACACTGTTTTTTTTTTTTAAATTTGGGACCAGGTCTGGAAGGATGGGTTGCCCTAGGCCATGAGTGCAACATCAAAAACCTCAAGAGTGAGATTTGGAGCTATAACATATTCACAACCAATATTTCCTGTGTATCCCACCATTATCAGTCAAGGGATTCCTAGGCCTTGTTATTTTTCTTGAGACCACCCCACTAAGTTTCGAAACCATCCAGAAATCCAACTCAACCAAGTAAAAGAACCCCATCAGACCATGACTATCCAGAAATGATAAGGCAAGTTTGGAAACCATTGTCGCACCTGGAAAAAACCATGTCAATGACAACAAGAGAACCAAATACACACATGCATGTACCATGCATGCGAAAACTAGCAAGGAAATCATACATGTAACTCGATATCTACAAGTAATCCTGATGTATTTACTTGATCCTGATCTTCCTTGCTTGATCTTTGCTTCCATTTGCTTTCTTGTCCTTCCTTTGTCTTCCTTCCTCTAATGCTAGAGTGCTCTAAGAATAATCTAAGTGTATGAGAGTTTGAGAGAGTAGAGAGAATAGAGAGAGAGATCCAAAACTAAATTGATAAAAGGTTCTACTGAAAAATTTGTGAACTGATCCTCATAAGCCTTTTTATTAACAAGGCCTCTATTTTCTTCAATTTCCATTATTTTTCCTTTATTTTCCTCCTCACATGCAACCCGTAACCTTTTCACCTTGCTTTTCTCCTAATTTCCTTTATTTTCATAAATAAAATTCCAATTAATGCCTCTTTGCCTTTTCAATGCCTTTTCCATTGTCTTTTCCAATTTTCCCTTAGCCATATTAAACCAAGTGAACACCCATTAGGATGTTTTTCCCAACATTTAACTTGAAATAAGTGTCCAATGACCTTGGTTATTATTTTTCCTTTATTAACTTTATTACGTGGATTTTAACTCGGGGTTGTTACAAAACCCTCCCCCTTAGGGAACACCATCACTGGTGTTTAATGACACCTACAACCAGCAAGATTTCTAGCTCGATACAATATTTACAATGAACAACCTGCTAAAAATAAAACCAACATGACAAACACAACAAGATGACACCCATACCGCTTATTGCAAATTTATAACGCAACTCATGGAATTGTTTACATCCATATACATATATACATATACAAAACTGCTTTATCTCAACTGAAAAACAAGAATACATAGCCCACATATGATCAACCATCTCCCATGTAGCTTCATCGGGCCCAAATTTATTCCACTGCACTTTAACTTGCTCGATTCCTTGGTTCCAGAGAATAAGCATCTTTCTCTGCAAAACACAATGAGGTTCCAACTAGAATTCTCCTTCTGATTCCACCTGCAACATAAACCAATCAATAAAATGATCAACATCCTTTACATATATTTTAATCAATGAAACATGGAAAACATCATGGACTTTCACTGTCGTAGGTAATGAAAGTTTGTAGTCCACTGATCCAATCTTATCAAGGATCTCGAAAGGCCCACAATACTAAGTTTCTAACTTCACACATGACCCAATCCTCAAGGAGTTCTTCTTCAGCTTGATGCACAAGTACACATGTTCCCCAACCTGAAACTCCTTAAACAATCTATGCTACTCTGCATAACTTTTCTTCCTATACTGTGTTGCCTTTAGGTTCTTCTTGATAACTTGAATTTCGTGTTCCATCTTTAACAACATGTCTGGTCCTATCAAAACCATGTTCAATGGATCACTACAACTAATGGGAGTATTACAACTCAACCCATACAATGCCTCAAACAGACTCATCCTTAGTGACTCCTGACACCCATTGTTGTAAGCAAACTCAGCCAGTGGAAGATACTTTTCCCACTTCCGTTGCTGATGCATCACATACATCGTCAACATGTGCTCCAATATCCTATTGACCCTCACTTTCTATCCATTTGTTTGCAGATGACAAGTTGTGCTAAAGGCCAACTCTGTACCCAAACCTGCAAACAACTCTTTCTAGAAACTGGAAGTGAACTTTGCATCTTTGTCTGACACAATCTTATTTGGAACACCATGCAACCTCTCTATCTCCTCAGTGAATACCTGTGATACATCACTAGATAAATACATAGACTTCATTGGAATGAAGTGTGCTACCTTTGTCAACCTGTCCACCACAACCATGATGGAATCATGTTGTCTAGATGTCCTCGAAATACCTATAATGAAGTCCATGTAAATGACCTCCCATTTCCACTCTGGAATTAGAATCTTCTGTAGTAATCCACTTGGATGCTTACACTCTTCTTTTACCTTTTGACAATCCAAGAATCTAGCCACAAACTCTGCCACTTCCTTCTTCAAATTAAGCTAATAGTAGAACTTCTTCACCATTGTCAATATCTTCTGATATCCTAGATGAACTGAATATGGCTTAACATGTAATTCCCTTAAGATAGGATTCTTGAGATCACTCTTGTTTGGCACATAGATCTTGTTCCTAAATCTGACCAAAACATCTGATGTGAGACGATAGTCTTCATCCTAGTCACCTGTATCCTACTGTTGCAACCCATGCCTAAATTCTCTATACCTGTCATCCTATTGTCTTGACTGTAAGATTCTATCCTGTAAATCTATCCCATAGGAACTCATAGTTGCTATATGATTTACCTGTACTCTTTTACTAAGAGCATCTGTAACCTTGTTCTCTTTCCCTTTAATGTACCTCATCTCAAAGTCAAACTCCCTTATTGTGGCCAACCATATAGCTTGCCTAGCATTCAGATTTAGTTTTTCAAACAAGTACCTCAATCCACTGTGATGGCTCATCAATGCAAACCTCCTACCAAGAAGATAGTGTCTCCACATCTTTAAAGCATTGATGATTGCTACCAACTCAAGGTCGTATGTAATATATTATGCACATGCTCATTCAATTTCCTTGATTCATAACATACCACTTATCCCTCTTATATCAAGACTCCACCAACTCCTCTTTTGTAAGCATCTGTACACACCACAAACTCTTTGTCTAGATCTACGATCTTCAGAACTGGAGCATTCATAAGCTACTATTTTGACACCTCAAAACTTGCTACACACTCCTTCTTCCATTCAAATTTATTCCATTTTCACTGCAATGATGTGATAAGATATGCAATCCATGAACAATTCTTAATGAACTTCCTATAGTAACCCGCTAACCCCATAAATGACCTTATCTAATCCACATTCTTGGGAGCTTCCCATTCCATGATAGATCTTATCTTTTCTGGATCCATTTCTATGCCTTCCTTGGAAACAACATGCCCCAAGTAATGTACCTATTTCTAAAAGAAACTGCACTTGCTAAGCTTAGCATACAACTAATTCTCTCTTAGCAATCTCAATATTGTTGTTAAGTGTTTGACATGTTCTTCCTCATTCTTATAATATACCAATATATAATCAATGAACACAATAACAAACTTGTGCTGATAAGGATGCAACACATTATTCATCAAGCACATAAAGGTTGTCGGAGCATTGGTCAAATCAAATGGAACTACAACAAACTCATAATGCCCATACCTGGTTGAAAATCAGTCTTGTAAATATCCTCTTCTTTGATGTGCACTTGATGGTATCCAGATCTCATATCAATCTTCGAGAACACTATTTATCCCTTCAACTGGTCAAATAAGTCATCAATCCTTGACAAAAAATACCTATTCTTGATGGTTACCTTGTTCAAATGTTTGTAGTCAATGCACAGTCTAAGAGTACCATTCTTCTTCTTCACAAACAATACAGTGCAACCCAAAGCAACACACTTGGCCTGATGTATCCCTTGTCAAGTATTTCATTCAACTACAACTTCAATTCCAATAACTATGGTATGCTCATCCTGTTCCTTTGATGTTGTTACCGTCCCTAGTACCAACTCAATAGAAAATTCCACTTCCCCGTGAGGAAGAAACTATGAAACCTATATGGGAAATAAATCTTGAAATTTTTTTAGCACTTGATATTTCTTTAATACTTTTTCATCCTCAATAGCCTTACCTTTATCACTGGAAATATGTACTGCAAATAACACACACTCTTTCCCAAGACTATGCTTTTCCTGCATAACTATCACAATTCTAACTGATGTAGCCTTCTTCTTACCCTACAAGATTCTTTGTTCTCCATTGTCATCTAAACACTTAGTAGCGTTTTCATAATAATCCACCTTGGTCCTAAAAGGATACAACCAGTCCATACTCAACAACATACTATATGATCCCAATGAAGCACATTCAGATGTGCTAATGTAGGAATACCATTCAACTCAAATGCACAATCCCTTACCCATTAATGAACTCTTTTCTTTGTACATGTAGCCAATATCACTAACCAAGATTCTGCATGTACTTCTTTATTCAAACCACACTTATCCACCAAGCTAAGATTAACATAACTATAATTAGATCCAGGGTCAATCAAAATAGAAACAACTTGATCACAAATCTTACCATCCACCTCAATAATATATGCTTGGTGATCTGCTTGCCTTTTATCCAATGCTGCATAGGTACGAGGAATTCTATACCCAACATCCCCAACTATTTGCGCTTCCTATGCACTATAGATCTTGAGGCCTACCACCCTGATTCCACGGACAATCATTCTTGAGATGCTCCCTACCACATCTCCAACACTGCAACTATCTCCTACCATCCCCTCTGTTATGTTGTTCTCCAGGCTGATGTCCATTAAACTTCTTGTAAGGTGCAACATTCTCTTTCTCACCTATATCCTAAGGTCTTGTTTACTGTAGTGGCCACTTTCCCTTAGCCTTGTCTTTCCCTTTCCAACATTGCTTAGATTCTGTCTCATGCTTTGATTGCTCATAATAGTGATTCAACTTTCCAATGACTTCGTTAAGTGATCGAGGCTCATCATACTCAATATGCTCTTTAAATACTAATGGTAATCCAGTAAAAAATATATGTACTTCGAATTTCTCATCCTTAGTATACAGTACATACCTCAATAATTCGAGGAACTTGGTCGTATACTACTCATCCATCATCGACCCCATATTTAGCTCATAGAATTCCTTGGCTTTACTGTCATAGTACCTCTCTAACAAATATTTCTTTGTGAAAAGTCCCTTGAATTCATGCCAACTCAACTGCTTTGTCCTGATGTCTCTAAGTCGCTTCACATCTTCCCACTAGATGTCTGCTTTCCCTTTGAGGCTAAAGATAGCTATTATAACCTTCATATTCTATGTGTAATCATGCAGCTCAAATAAATTTTTCATTCTGAGAAGCCATGCCTTTGCATCTTCTGGTTTATCCAAATCCCCATCAAAGGTAGGTGGCTTTTCTTTCTTGAACTCATCTGACAAATATCCCCTGTCATTCCTCCTTTAAGGAAGATAACGATGATGACCATGGTACTCCTCGAAACCATAACTAGAATAGAACTTGTGTCCATCACCTCTCATATCGGGTGTATCCAAGGACCTGCCATCTCTCATCGTGTCATCTCTATATGACCTATGTCCACCATGATTCCTACTTCCATATGCCCCATTAGTCCTGTCCTCCTACCCATGGCCGATCCTAAGCATCCTGTGCATCTGCAATTCTGAAAAACTCTAAAGGATAATTGCATTAACCTCTACTTGTTTCTCCTATGCCTGAATGATTCTATCATTATTTACTTTGCAACTTCTTTTTTCTGCGTTCAAACTTCTCAACATGTCTGTTATGTTAGCAATGTGTCCATCACCATGCTTCTCATCTAATATATAAGGAGAGTCTCGTGAATTATAACCTACCATCTTGGTAGTCATCTTTGACCTTCTTCCTGCAAGTATACCATGTCCGCTAAACCAAAATATAAACAAAATCAACATACCTCAGTATATGTCAGCGGGGGATATCTCATCTGCAAGATTAACTAGATTAATGTAATACATGTATAAACATTATGATATTAGTATATAGACATCATTTCAACTATTATCCAATTACCATGCATGAATATACCATAACCATGACAATGCATGCTGTCACACGGAATGAGTTATATTTGCGGACAAATCCAACCTTCCTAGGAGTCTAAGACTCTCTAATGACAAACAAACCAAACAAGAGCTATCCTTCTCTAGATACACACCATTCTATGAGAATTCAAATGTTTTCGATCTTACCTTAGGTCCCACGCTTGTTGTAGCAGTCCAGCCTTGCTGATCCAGATGAGCTCCTCCTTCACTTTCAGACCTGCATACACTAACAAAGCAAACGATTACATAGCATCTGAATATTCATCATAAAATAAAGCATATCTATCATATTGACCAAGGAATACATGAAATAATTCATTAACAAATCATTGAGAAGAATGGACTTATTTGTATTAAATAATCAAAGGAACCATTACAACCTGAGCCTTGGTGTTGTGCAAGCTCCTCCCAGGGTCCAGCAAGAGATTTCCTCTACTTTGACAAGCTCACCCACTCCCACTATGGCAACAAGGAAGGATAGTGATCTCTCCTCACAAGTCAACAAATGGAAGTCCTAATTCCAGCAGCATTTACCCTATAGAATGTTCAGCTTTCAACCTCCCCTCCTTTGGCCCAATGCCTGTATTTATAGTATTCTAGAAGAGGTTATTCAGTTCCAACATCAATGGGATACTCCCTCTTTTGGATGGGGTAGCTCCTCTCTTGATGGGATAAGCTCCTCTATTATAGGGGTGCATGAACCATCTGGAGGCGCTCAATACACGTCAAGAACTCTTCTAGAAGGCTCTAGAAGTGACCACAAGTAACTTTTAAAGATGAAACTTGCGCCTTTTGACCTTTACAGGGGTACGCACCCTAGCTTTAGTATACAGAGCGTATTACTACGCAGGTCTAATGTATATGGAGTGCGTACACGCAGGCAAGGTAGAGAGAACCTGCGTACCCAGAGATAAACATGTTTTCAAGTGACTTTCTCTCTCTTTGAAGTTTTGACATGAAGAGCAGAGGTATGGGGCTTGACAAAGAGGACAATGTGGCTATTGATGAGGCCACATAAACTACAGATAGTCAAGGTGACAAAATTCAGTGTAACAGAGAGTTTAGATTGAATCATTAATCCATGCTAGGAGGGTTGACCTTCTACCAGATGGGGCAATGTGGAGGATTATAATGTAGTGTGGCTGGTAACCATGGTATCGAGGAGTCTTTCCCTTATGAAGTCACAATCCTTCAAAAAAATTTGTGCTAATCTAGAGAGTTCATGTAGTGAGAACCTTGCCAAATGGGTAAGTTTCCCAAGATGTTGGAGCTTATGGTACTTCGTGACATTTTGGAATTGGTCGAGGAGTTCTTTAGGTGGAGTTATTGTTGAGGACGACAAATGTTTGGAGTGGGGGATTATTTTAGGACCTTTTGTTGGCATTGTGTCCAAACAGGTGCCCATGAAAGTCTCTAGATATTTATATGTCATGCACACCCAAGTTGTGCGATGTGATGGGCATGGATCTCAGGCTTGGCAAGTTGGATGCATGGGAAAAGTGTCTGCAACATTGGATGGATAAGCAGTCTCCTGTGATGTCATGTAGAATACATGACATGGAGGAAAGCACCAAGGGAACACCCACATAAAGGTAGGGTACTTGGGTTCCTAATGTTCGAGTAGCATGCACATTGAGGCGATAGGCATGCGATCCTAGGTAGTGATCAATACATTTGAAGAATGGGTAGAAGACAATATGACTACATGACAAGAACCATTATCGATTCAGGTGGAGGGAACCAAAGACATATGTGAATAGTTAGGTGTGACATGTGATGGTGGTTGATATAATGTGAAATGGAAAAATGAGCTCAGGAAAGTTTGATGAACAAATCATATTTAGAATGGTGATAGTGATTGGCATGCAACGCATGGTATTCTGGGTACCCATGCCTTGGGTTTCCCACACAATAGTAGTGTATGGGTGTTATTCACACCAAGGCATCCAACAAGGATTTCTCTTATGCGACATAAATGAAAGGCACTTGGAATGAGTTAGCTCAAGTTTTAGAACGGGTGTCAACTAGAACTAAAGTTTGGGAAATGATCCATAAAAATAATGGAAGGCACACATGATTTGAGACACAAATCAAGTCATGAGATAAGAGGGAACATGATAGCAATGAAGAGAACTAAGAGCACAAAACTGTAGTAAAGGAAATCAATGTTGCAAAAGAGAATGAGGCTCACCTAGTAGAGCCAAGCCATGTTGGACATTGTTTGGTATTTCAATTGAGATTGGTTTTGGTTGGACATGTCGAGGGATACATGACCCTTTTATTTTGGTTGTATTAAGTTTTCCAATGGTGTGTGAGTTGAAAGGGTAGCACAACACTAAGGAACTAAGTTGTTGGATTTGAGCCACCTTGAGGAAGAAAGTTGACAAGGACTTGGACCAAGGATTGCATTGTGTTTTTGAATGTGTAAACTAATGGTTGAAGTTAATATAAAGAGAAGTTTTTCTATTTGGGAGATCCCCCTACAATGTACATGTTCATGTCTTGTTAAAATTTACTATTGATATTTGTTGTTCCATATTGGTTTATTATTGTTGAGGTTTTGTTTGGTGTACATTATGAAGAAGAAAATGAACTCTAATTAATTAATTGATTAAGTGTTGAAAGTGTTTGGATATTGTGTTGGAATCATTTAGAAGACTTAATTACATAAACTTGATAAGTGATTTTGCTGAAAGACATAATCTAGAGGTGTAGTCCTAGAGAAAGTAGTTGATTTTCATGATACTAAATCTTGTTGATGCCACACACCCATGATAGTCTAAGTGGCATGATCATTATGGGGTTATGACAAGGTAGTATTACCTTGCTCACACTTTGATATCCATGAGATGTTGAATTGTTTATATTTTGTCTACTAATGAATTTTGTGACATAATTCTCCACAACTCTTTTAATTAACAAATTCACTTATGAAACCTTTAATCCATTTCAATTGACAATGAAACCAAATCTCTCAGAAATTGATAAAGAATCTGATGTGAGGTGTCGAATGGTTCTACGATGTTGAAGGAAAATTATCACCATGATCCAAGTTAAAATCCATGAACTCAAATAATGTTGAATAAAATTTTTTATAAAAAAAAACATGATTGATACATAGGGCTCTTAAAATAAACTACAAATTTTAATAAATAATCAAGATAGCATTACAAGGGTTTACTCTTTCTTCTTACTGTCTCTTCTCACACAGTTGTGAGAAATTCCTTTATGGTTTTTCATGATAAAACATTCATTCCCTTATATTCTCATTTTATCTCTCTCTCGTTTTAAATACATAGTTTTTATATATACACTAAGAATATATTTTTTGAGATCCACTAAAGGTGGATCAATGCACCTATCCTTGGAAAATATCAAATCTCCCTTGTGTCTCCACTAGAATCTCTATCCCTATAAATTACTACCTTAAAATAATGAATTATATGTATTGAGGAAATGAATTCCTCATTTCTTTCAATCAATATTTATTATATTACAAGCAATCTAAAACCCACTAAGTGTATATACATAACTTTAATTAATTAAAATCAAATTAAGGGAACCCATTTCCTTTAGTAAATGTGACGAGACCTTCTAGCTCTCATTGATGTTGGAAAGATGCTCCTACATCAGAGTCCCAGGGTAAAAACATTCATGAAATCTCGTTCATGATTCTTGATCGGTTCCTTTTAGTATATATCATTTATGTAGTTCCTACACTTGTAGTTGTTGTTTTGGCCTTGAATATCTTTATTTTTCTCTTGGACCAAACTTTATAGCGATGTTGTTCACTTCCTTCAAAATGATGTTTCCTTAGTAATTTCTGCAACTTTCCACGACCCCAAATTTGACATTCTTTTTTTCCTTTGCTTTACAACCATAGATATTCTCAATAACAAATGTTCTAGTGTTAAAATTCCAATTGGAATTTTTTTTTCTAGTTTTGTATTCTTCTTTTCTACTTGTTTTTGAGAAATTCTTGGTTTCTCTTGACATGAGGATCCTTCTTCGAATTTTCTTTAAACACCTTATTTCTTTTTACATCCTCCGATTTAAACTTTCTTGTGATATTTATTGTTTTCATACTTTTGTTGGCTATACCTACACATCAAAAAACATATTAATGAAAAAAATTCCCCACATGACTTTGCTTTCCATTTCACTTATATTGTCTCGGTGAGAGTTTTTGGATACATGCTATCACATTTTGCACCAAAATTAAACAAATTTTCAAGATCCTCACATTCATAAGTATGAACACTCAAGATTATATCCATCAATTGAATCGCAACAAAAGATACCAAAAAATCGTGCTTGTCCTCATGACTGCAAATTCTTTCAATAAAATGCTTTAAATTGTAACTACCAAAACACCTTATATAAATTTCATGAATCTTTAGAAAAAGGTCTAAAGATGAAATTTATTCCATATCATACATTTCTTCCCTTACTTTTGGCTTTGAATCTTCAATCATTTTCCTTTATCTCATTTCGATGCATTTTTTCAATTTAAACTTAAATATGAAACCATGGTTATAACTATAAATTACCTTTCCTAATTTCTTATGCACACTAATTCCATTTCTTGAGACTTTTCTTCATTGTTTTCCAAATTTTATTTTGTAAAGATATATTTTTTGCATTTCATTTCAAAATTTGAGTTTTACATAAGAAACATAAGCTTGATCTTAGGCAAACCAACCCTTTAAAAATAAATCAGACTTAGAATGGAAACACCAAAAAAATACTAATATTATCATCAGCATGTATAATCAAGTTCAGATGTTGGTTCATGAACACCATGGTTTAAGACATGACTATAAATAAATTTAGTAAATTCATGTACTGAAAACAAAAGCCATCAGGAATAAAAGATAAATAAGTATCCACCCCCATCAAGTATTGAAAAATTACTTGAATTAATATTTAAAGTCCCTGCTCCAATAGGCAAATAAAATCACTACAAGGAGTCCATACACACAACCACAAAAATTGCACGAGAAGGTACACCTTTGCACCTAAAGATGTAGCGAAATTGTTTCCATACCACAAACAACTGCAACACCATGCAATGTGGGTTATCCGCATGAAATAACCAATGAGAAACAACCAAAACCAAGAGATAATTCTAATATCCACTATGCCTGAGATAGCATGCAACAAATGGAACAACAAAGGTGGCGATCGCATAAACCTAGAGCACAAAATATTGAAGTTCAAAACTATCTTGAACCACCATCCAAGACATTATTTGATTATTTCAAAGAAGTAGTGTGGACATTTTCCAATGGAGGATTAATTAAATATCCAAAAGTAGTGTCACTAATAAAGAAGCTTTCCATCTATTACAACCAAGGGTCAACCTTATCCAAACAAAACCTCATATGATGAAGCAAATCTTTGATTTATTCTAAGGAGGAAAACACATTATATTTTTCTTCTTTCTTGTCATGTATAATGAGGCACAACATGGTTTACATCTATTAGTTTAAGGCTAAATAACTCATAAAATGTAGCCTCCTTATTCTATACATTCTAGGAGATAGTAACCATTTCACCTCTTCCCTAACAAATTCTGAATCAGAGAAATAAGGATGGTCCCCTCCATCCTTATTTTCCAAAATTTAAATCTATTTCCTCACTTCCTTAGGAACAAAATCATAGGTTGAAGCTACCAAATCAAAATAAAAATGGTGAACTTGTTTATTCCCTATTTGACCTCCACCCCTCTTAGACTACTCATCGTATGTCTGGGAGACATACAAACAACTACAAATAAGGATTGAGGACAATGACTAGACACACCTATACTAATAAAGTTGGATGGTGAATTGTAAGGGGGACCTTGAAAACAACACCAAAAAATAATTATATCATCACTAGGAGGCAACTGCATAGGCCCAAACCCCAAGATATTTTTTAATTCACTATACTATAGACTTATACCCGAGTGGAAACAATGTTGAAAATCTGGAAGTCTCACACAATATTAAATTGAATTAAAAGGAAGTTTCAACCCCTGAAATAACCAATGAACTAGGTCTAACCTAAAAAAAACCATTGGGAATTGACATTCTAAATTACTACTCAAAACTATATACACCAACCAATATATACCCTAAGACAAAAACCCAAATTCATAAATTAGTTATAAGGGCGACCATTACAGAAAATGCAACCCCAAACACACCCAAAACAAAAGACTTTTTAGTAATTAAGTTAGAAACTTTTGTAAATAAAGAAACATATGTAAGATTCTCATTGGCCCAAACATACACTTAAAATGCAAGAAACCTTAAATATGACTTAAGAAACACAATTTCTAGGGTGAGTTAAAACCATATCAAGAAGAACTCACTAGGAACACAAAATTGTCTGTTAACTCAAAGGACTAGTAACTAAGTATCTACCACCCAAAATCCCACCAACAACCTATTATAGCAGCTACAACCACCTTCCAAAATTTTGGCCCCCATCCAATTTCGGAGCCTCACTTGAGAGTTTCACTTGATGATTGCACACAATCGAGTTCACTCCGTAAGCTTGTGTGAGTCTTCACACCTACCTTGCTTGATCATTTCACCCAAGCTTTTGCATGTTGAGGTCAATGTCATGCTTGCGACGATGTTCTGGCCATTCTCAAGGTCTTCATTTTGTGTGAACATGTTGTGTTCTCTATGTAAATATTTGTCACACTAACACATGCAGTCATATACACTATCGTGCAAGAGTTGGCACAATTGACCAACGATCAATCACAAGTGTCATGCTTATCGCTCACACCATAGGTCAGTCATGTTGAGCATCTATGTTTGGATGGTTTGAGTCGTCTCATCATCAAGTCATGTAAGTGTGTGTTTTCAAGATCACATATGCATCTTCCACTCGTTCACACAATTAGTCATTTTTATGAGCCATTGGACCATCACCCTACTATTAACTCAATCAACTGTCACCCAGAAAAGTGCAGAAGCACCAAGCAAGTCATTTCGAGTTGCACTACCTCCAAGAAAATCAATCAAACTTCATGCTTGTCAACCAGAGAGTTTAACCTAGCATCCACCCCAAGATTGACTCTCCTCAAAAAATGTGTTCAGGCTACAAACCTTGATCATTTTGTTGACTAAGAAAATTGCATAGATAGATCAGATAGACACCAAGTGCCCTTATTTGTCTCCCTTAGAAAATTGTGCATTTTTTCCAGCCAGACCTCCTGATAGTCGATCGATTGCTCACCAAGGAAATTGTGCATTTTTCATGAGCAAACCCACTACTACCCAGCAGTTTGCTCAGCTCAGAAACTACGCAGAGGTAATCAACAAGCCATCCTCCCAGAATCAGTGCAGGTTATCCCTTCAGCAGTTCGTGGTAGTCGACTACCAGTTCCCTCCAAGAATTGGGCATTTTTTGTTGCCAAGCTCTAGCAGCTGACTGCCAGTGACCCAGTAGCAACTGCCAATGACCCAACAGCTGACTGCCAGTTCCCCTCTAGAATTACGAAGCTTTTTCTACCAGTTTCCTAGCAGCCAGCTGCTAGTTCCCTCTAGGAATTGCATAGTTTGGGCTGGAAATCTCCCACTACCCTCTCATTCTAGAAATTGCACATATTTAGCATGCCCAACCTTCCTACAGCACAAAATTTTCCTCTTAAAAACTACACAAATTTTTCCTCCAGCTGAGTCAGACCCCGCAGATAGTGATTGTTGATCCGGATTGCCCATCTTCATCACCCAGTGACTCTTGTGCACTTTTCATTAGTAGCACCTGGAACCTCCATCCTACTTTGCAACCTTTTTATCTCTCCAAGTCACCTGCATCTGAAATGATCATGCATCAAGGTAGACTAGGAGGTTTTTGGATTTGATGTTGTATCAGAATGAGTGACCGCAGATACAGGTATACAAACAAACATGGTGCAACGAATCATGGGATGAAGGAAGGGAGAACATGAAGAAGGAGATGTTCGCCAACGAATGAACAAATGATGCATGCGAAGAGATTTGATCATGAATGGATGATCATGCAAGGATGTGTTCGTAGAGACACAGACAAAAAAACATGCAATATGTGTTTAGGGACAGAGGAACGAACATGCGCTTTTCGCGAATGAGCGAACCTGTCAAGCCTTCCAACATACAAGTAAGGAGAAACATGCAGATAAAACATCAAGCAAATGAACGTCCATCGAGGACTCCGCACACTTTGCCATGCGGAGGTGAAGTCGTGACACACCATGAGGACATCCATCACCCAGCAACACTGCAACTCGACATGCACACCAACAACAACACAAATGTACCACCCCTATCATGTCAGATCATGGCATGAGTCATGTTGTCCTCAACTCTATTGTGGGACATATTGTTAATCAATCTAATGTAACGTGGAATTCTAGGAGACCCACTTGTTGTATGAAGACTCATGTAATGTCGAAAACTCATGGAAGTCAAATAGTCATGAGGGTAGTCAAACAGCCACAAGGGTTAGTTTCACCCTTGGCTATAAATACCTCACCATTTGTACATGCAAAGACTTTTCACCTTAGCTCCTCCCACATAGCCTCAAGAGTCTGTAATATTTTGTTTGAGGAGTAAGTACTGGCTTCAACTCCCTGCCCACGAGGTTAGTGATGTATGTTCTAACGATGTGTCTTGGAACTTTCGCTTAATTTAGAATCCTGCTAATAAGCCAGCACGTTTCCACACATGTATTGTAATTGTTGTAAGACTAATCTTGAACACTTGTAATGCATGTTTCTTTAACTTTTGTTTAACACTAAACTCATTCACTTGTTGTAATACATATCTATTAATGAAAATGTGTTGTATATGATGTTCACATTACCCTGCGTGTGGTGGCTACCTCCCTAGAAATCAAACAGACCTTTCACATAAAACTTGCTATAACAACTGTTGCACTCGCGTGGATTCATCCATGAGTGTTGTACCTGTTATCTTCCCTTGTGTGTTGTGACTACCACATTCATGTGGACTATTCTTCTTGAAGCTATGCACATCCTATTGTGTTGTATGTTCCTAACAGAATTAGGGCTTCCTCCCAACCCACTTGGGATTCACTTCCACCATCTCCCTCTACAGTGAAAGAACCATTGACACAAGTGACACTATCAATCAACAAGCACGCGAACCTCACTTCTCGAAGATAAATCATACCACTATCCTATGCTAACAAGCAAGATTTGAGCCAAATTCTTAAGATAATGGCAACCGGGCCATCATACCAGATGGCACTCCCACAATAGATGGTGTGAGTTCTAGTTAAGACTTCATACTCGGGTGATCCCTAAATGTTGGTGGGTCCAACACCATCAACATTTTTGGTGCTAGAAGGTGGGAGTCATGTTGTATATCGATGAATTTCCTCTCACACTCACTCATCAACCATTTGCTCAAGCCAGTAACTCACACTCCCTCTCACCTATGCACAACTTTACATTTGGTTACTCCTCACCTCCCAGAACCAAACAAAAAATTCCATATCATCACCTTCGCTCTATCCATCCCAACACTCGCCAGTTCGCAAAAGTAGTTAGACTGATCGTAGGCATACAACACACATTACATAGACCTTAAGGAAGCCAAAATCCACTCCCACAGGGGTTGTTGTATCATCAGTGGAAGAAGAAGTTCTTGCCACACTTGAAGGTATGGTAGAAGCTATTGAATATGGAGAGGAACCTCTGATCTTTTCACAAGGGGAGCAAGACACTCTTATGATCTTGTCACCAGACTTTGGTACAAGAGTCAGAGGGGAAGGCAGTAGA